>SZWC01004658.1:4143-41335 GCA_023375785.1 Penium margaritaceum
GCAACGCAACGCAACGCAACGCAACGCAACGCAACGCAACGCAACACAACGCGACGCAACGCAACACAACGGGACGCAACGCGACGCAAAAACGCAACTTGACGCGACGCAACGCAACGCAACGCGACGCGACGCAACGCAACGCAACGCAACGCAACACAACACAACACAACGCAACACAAGACAGCACAGCACAGCACAGCACAGCATGACACAATGCAATGCAATGCAACCGAACCTGCCCATCAGAAACCGCCTGCCACTCTTATGCTCTCCGTCCTCCAAGAACACCCAATATTCCCACCATCCCTGCATCGCGGATCTTCTTCGACTCACTCTCCACAACTTTCCGCACTCATCGCCCTCTCAGCCTTGGCGAGCGGCTTCCACACCAGCTCCCTTCCCACCCCCACTCTTGCCAGTGCAGCCCACGCCTTCGGTGCATGCTGCATTTGCCTCGACCCCCACTGACGTCCTCCGCCTACTATCTTCTGCCATTGCTGCAGCCGCTGCGACATCTGCTGCCTCTGCAGCCCTACCAGCCGCCATCACTTGCCAATCCTTCTCCCCAAGAGCACCACCATTCCTGCCCTCGTCTCCCTCCTCCTGAACGTCCTCCACCTTTTCCTCAGTGTGATCCTGAACGAATCCATTCTTCCCCCACCGGAGTCCACACAAGGCGACAAGGAAAGGCCTACCAACCCACACACCCTGCAAACAATGAGGGTGTGCCTTGTGAGATCGCTGATGAGCCTACGCAGGCACGCACGAATGTTCCCAAGCCAGCAACCCCCCCGCCGCCCCCCCCCACCCCCCCCCGGCACACATGCACGCACGCACGCACGCACGAGCGCAAGCACGCGCACACCCGCTCACATGCATGGCCGCGTGCCTGCCCGCGTGTCCGGGACTGCACGCCCGCACCCATGTGCTTGTGTGTTTGCCTGCAGCGCGCGCGCGCGCTCCCGCCCGCCCGCCCGCCCGCACGACGGACGCACGCACGCACGCCCGCCCGCCCGCCCGCCCGCCCGCCCGCACGCACGCACGCACGCACGCACGCACGCACGCACGCACGCACGCACGCAGGCACGCACGCACGCACGCACGCGCGCACGCACGCACGCACGCACGCGCGCACGCACGCACGCACGCACGCGCGCACGCACGCACGCACGCACGCGCGCACGCACGCACGCACGCACGCGCGCACGCACGCACGCACGCACGCGCGCACGCACGCACGCACGCACGCGCGCACGCACGCACGCACGCACGCGCGCACGCACGCACGCACGCACGCGCGCACGCACGCACGCACGCACGCGCGCACGCACGCACGCACGCACGCGCGCACGCACGCACGCACGCACGCGCGCACGCACGCACGCACGCACGCGCGCACGCACGCACGCACGCACGCGCGCACGCACGCACGCACGCACGCGCGCACGCACGCACGCACGCACGCGCGCACGCACGCACGCACGCACGCGCGCACGCACGCACGCACGCACGCGCGCACGCACGCACGCACGCACGCGCGCACGCACGCACGCACGCACGCGCGCACGCACGCACGCACGCACGCGCGCACGCACGCACGCACGCACGCGCGCACGCACGCACGCACGCACGCGCGCACGCACGCACGCACGCACGCGCGCACGCACGCACGCACGCACGCGCGCACGCACGCACGCACGCACGCGCGCACGCACGCACGCACGCACGCGCGCACGCACGCACGCACGCACGCGCGCACGCACGCACGCACGCACGCGCGCACGCACGCACGCACGCACGCGCGCACGCACGCACGCACGCACGCGCGCACGCACGCACGCACGCACGCGCGCACGCACGCACGCACGCACGCGCGCACGCACGCACGCACGCACGCGCGCACGCACGCACGCACGCACGCGCGCACGCACGCACGCACGCACGCGCGCACGCACGCACGCACGCACGCGCGCACGCACGCACGCACGCACGCGCGCACGCACGCACGCACGCACGCGCGCACGCACGCACGCACGCACGCGCGCACGCACGCACGCACGCACGCGCGCACGCACGCACGCACGCACGCGCGCACGCACGCACGCACGCACGCGCGCACGCACGCACGCACGCACGCGCGCACGCACGCACGCACGCACGCGCGCACGCACGCACGCACGCACGCGCGCACGCACGCACGCACGCACGCGCGCACGCACGCACGCACGCACGCGCGCACGCACGCACGCACGCACGCGCGCACGCACGCACGCACGCACGCATGCATGCACACGCACACACACACACACACACACACACACACACACACACACACACACACACACACACACACACATATCCCACACATACCCGCCACAATGATCTTCTCAGGGGCATCTGTGCTGCTGCTTCCGCCGCTTCCCCCAGCGCCGCCAGTACCACCGCCACCAGCACCGCCGCTGCTGCTGCCACTGCCCGCCCCATGCGAGACAGCTCCGTGACTTGCGCCGCCACTGCCGCCGGCAGGGGAAGCTGTCCTATCCGCCGCTGCGACCATTGCTACTGCCCGCCGTACGCCAGGTGCGGAGGAAGTGGGCGAACGAACACGAGGGGTGAAGAGAAGGGACGAAGAGGAACGAAAGGGAAGGGACGATGGGGAGCGATGACAATCGTAGCCCAGGGACACGCTACACACACGCGATGAACCAGGCAGGCCTGGCTTCCTGGCAGCCGAGGGTGACTGTCAGAGAGCTGCCGCGAGCTCTAGGGCTGGTGCGCTGGCGTGGATCTGGAAAAAAAATACGCCCCTGTGCTCAACGCAGAAGAATGCCGAACGGCGGAGGGCGAGACCCGTGCCTTGGCGTCAGGTACGCGGTGGGTGACCGATAAAGACGTCGCTTGTGAATCCGCTTCCCCATGGACGGCGGCCATGCCCAGGCATTGCCGCTGCGCCTACTCTCGCCAAGCGCGAGCAACGATTCCACACACGTCGATCGGCACGTTTTGTTGTCTGAGGTGCTTCGTCTGGTTCCCACAGACGCTTCTGGCGACGGCCGCTACGCTGTCGGGGCCTCCGCCAGTCCTCTCGGCTGTCGGCTTCCGCTTCGAGGCCAAGTCTGTATGTTCCAAACGAAGACAAACTGGCGTCGAAGTAAGCGAATGCAAAACACGTCGTCTCTGGGAGAACAGAACGCAAAGCTTGGCCTTTGTCGTCACATTCTAAAGCGAAATGCTGAAAGACTAGCTTTTGCATTCAGAATTTTGTCGTTAGCCAGTTACTAAATACCTCGACATTGAAGCGGGTTTCCATTCGGAGGACCTCTAGACGTTGAGGTGAAGATCTGCTGGAGGGAGCTTGGTGAAGAAATCCATCTCGTTTGGCAACATGGATGCTCATCAGGATGCTCAGAAATTCCAAAAGATAGGACACCACTTGAAAAAGATTGACAAAGTAAAACGTCTCAAAAAACGTTTGTTAACATCATTCATACATGAAGGATGTCACCCTTTTCCCTTTTTTCCTTCAAAATAAATAAAATCATTTCAATTCATAAACCTATCACATATATCATGGATTCAAATCTTAATTGATTCTTTGGTGAGATAACGACATAAATAATGTCAATCCATACATTCATGGCTTCATTTCAATAATAAAACTTAACTATTTTGCAAGACCTGATGAATTTTCATTCTTGTTCGAATCTAAATTCAAGGCAACACCACCAAAAAAGCCATTCAGGAAAATGAGTAGAAATTTAAATAAAATAAAATAATTTTAATATTTTATTATTTTGACATCTCCAATCGTGGATTTCCAAGCCTAGAGAAGGGATTCTATTTAAATGAGATAAACTTGACGCACGCCAAACAACAGACAATGTCCTTGACTCTTTGTTGACATCAACTTTTTATGTTCGTGTCTTGAGCAATAATAAATTTACATTCAATACTTGAACATGGTTTTAACATTAATTTAAACTTATGCACGGATGAAATTAGTATTTATTGATAAATCCAGTTGAATGCTCATTTTTCCTACTTCAAGAAGAGATATTCTAATTATCTTCAAAACCACAAGAACGTTGACTACAATAAAAGGTGGAGTAAAGACATGGATACGACATGGACACCTCAAAAACATAAATTTCACAAATTAGCAAGTGTTGTTCAAGGCTCACAACCAAGCCTCCCCTCCATGTGAGGTTGTGACTACGAGAGTGAAGGGTGTGTTTCAGTTTTTTTCACTTCTCCTTCTTACATGGCTACAATTGCCACTGATACCCTCATCCTCTCCCCCACTAAACCAGGAACCCACCTCAATCTCACAACCCAACCCCCCTAACTACCCCAATTGACCCATTTCCACCCAATCCCACCCACAAGCTAAATATGGGTGTTTTATGAATCAACATGTTGTAGAGAAAGATGAGCAGCTTTAGCAGCCTATCCTTTCATCTCTTTACTTTTGGAAACATTGATACATAGCACAACAAAAAACATCACAGTAGAGCTCATCGAGGATCATCACACCATAGCATGAAACAAGAATAACCAAAAATAAACATGAAATACCACAGAAAATAAATCCACAACACAAAATACCACAGCATAAAATAATGGAAAACAGCAAATTACATAATAGAATGGCAAAAGGCATTTCATAGTATACAAACACAATACTAGTATGTTACCAATCTTGAAAGGCATAGGTGGTGTTGATGGAAGTGTTGCATCACAAACGCTTGCAAAAACGTGCACCATGACATGGTATAATGATGCCTTAACATCCTTGTACCACAACACAGCAAGCCTTGGCAAAACCCCTTAGGGTCTACGTGATCATTCTAATCTTATGGAGTCTCCATCTTCAAACTCATTGGAGAAAGAAAGAAATAAATGTGGTAAGGGGGCACTTCAAAAGCCGCACACTGCCATCGCGTTAGTAAATTAATCCACATATTCTTTCTTCCTACATCGCCAAAATACAACACATTGCAAAACATTACAACATAGCATTGCACAATGCACGGCGTCTTAATCCAATAGTAATGGCAGACTTTGTCACACCGCAACACATCCAATAGTATTATAACAAGCTATTCCAAACCTTGTACCCACAACATAGTCCATGAGTTCCACAGCGCATGGTGTAGTACCACAAGGCAACAAGTGGATCACGAGAGACTCATAGACCACCAAATAAATATAGGCTCAAAAAAAACTCGTCTCAAACACAACTTGAGCAAGACAATAAGCTCGTTCCGGTTATTCCTATCCCCTATGTTTTAATGACTTGCAATGTTTAGAATCAATAGTAGCATTCTCACTGCAATGGCATAGATGACAGTTGTGTCAACCCAAGTGTAAGGGGATGTGGAGTCCATGTTGATGAGGAGGTAGCTGACGGGATGGCTCGGGGAGTAGAAGTATGTGAAGTGTAATCATGCTGGGGAGATGGCAAAATGATACAAAAGACGTGTTGCTATTACGAAGACAGTGATGGAGGGAGGGAGAAGGGCAGGGGGTAAAGAAAGAAAGAGAGATATATATACATAGAGAGAGAGAGAGAGAACAAAAATGAGGGAGAGAAAGAGAGTGGCAAGAAGAGAGAGGAAGAGAGATAGAGAGAGAGAGAGAGAAACAGAGATATAAAGAAAGAGATAAAGATAGAGAGAGGGAGAAGGAAAGAGTGTGAGTGATAGAAAGAGATGAAGATAGAGAGAGGGCTGGAGCGACAGATAAAGAGGGAGAGAGAGAGAGAGAGAGAGAGAGAGAGAGAGAGAGAGAGAGATGCATGGAGATGATAAAAACAAGACGAAAAGAAGGTGGTAGTAACTATACCAATGGGATGTTAACGATGATTGCAATGATGACGATTGTAGCAAGACTAAGATAAAAATGTGGGATGCATTGAGATGAGAAACCTGGTGCTTAAGATCAAATTGAGAAATTCAGGCTAATCTAGCTTTTAAAGTAGTTGGTTAAACTTCTTTCTAATTATTAAATTTGCCACCATCGTATCTTGTTATCTCTATGCGCTCAAAACTTGCATAGAAAACCATTGCACGCAACCACAACAGGAAAGTGATGGGTTCGAAGGGGGTAGGGGAGGGAAGCTCTCATATACCCATCACACAAAAAGACAATGTCTTCCAAAATATGGACATCTCCAACAAATGCTTGAGATTTTTCTATAGTAGACCTGACCATGTACTATTAGGCAACAAATATCTTTCCATCCCACCATCCTGTTTTGACCTTCCCCCTCAAACAATCAGCCCATCCTTTTATAGCACCATAAAACAAAGGCAAATGAGGTCAAGGAGAAGCAGCGTGTTGAGTAAAATGAAATCATATAGATGTGTTCCCTTCTTCCCCCTAAACGTGATGTACAAGATGAAGGGGTTGCAAGGAAGACTTCCAACAATACATCATCATAGGTGTGGCTCACAGCGACCATGGTTTTGTTCATATTTTGGTCTATACAAGACGATATTGGCAAAAACAAGATGGGGGAGAAAGTCAGAGGACAAGGCTGGGTGCATGAACACTCAAATTTGGGTTCACATGAACCCCCCTAAGAGGACGTAAGGAAACTAGACTACTCAACACCATGGTTGCATGATGTTGTTTATCCTCCCTACACATCAACTTTTTAGTTGATTTACAAAGTGACCTCTTTCTCTCTCTCTACATATATAAATATATAT
Organism: Penium margaritaceum; assembly: GCA_023375785.1. Lineage (NCBI taxonomy): Eukaryota > Viridiplantae > Streptophyta > Zygnematophyceae > Desmidiales > Peniaceae > Penium > Penium margaritaceum. Next base: position 10,860 of record SZWC01004658.1, read on the forward strand.
ATATTATCTCTCTCTCTATCTCTCTCTCTCTCTCTCTCAATCTCTCGCTCTCCCTCTCTCTCTCTCTATCTCTCTCTCTCTCTCTCTCTCTCTCTCTCCATTTCAAAATGTTTTGCTTCCATAGACAATGTCAACGTTTGGTTGATGCTCAATACCACACCCTTGCTTTGTTGGTGAGAAAGACCCACATTCATTGGTAACCATCAATTGTGTTACGGGAATACCTCACAAATTGGCTGGTACAAGCTACAAAAACACTTATGATTAAAAGAAGCTTTCTATAACGACGGAATACATACATGCCACAAGAAAAATAACAAAGATTTTCTGTAGGATCGTGAAAAAACACCACATCAATACCGACTTCTGAAATAAATGGTAATGGTGTGTAATGCATAAACATCTGTGTGTGTGTGTGTGTGTGTGTGTGTGTGTGTGTGTGTGTGTGTGTGTGTGTGTGTGTGTGTGTGTGTGTGTGTGTGTGTGTGTGTGTGTGTGTGTGTGTGTGTGTGTGTGTGTGTGTGTGTGTGTGTGTGTGTGTGTTCGTTTGTGTGTGTTTGTGTGTGTATGTGTGTGTGTGTGTGTGTGCATATGTGTGTGTGGGTATGTGGGTGTTTGTGTGTGTGTGTGTGTGTGTGTACGTGCACATGTGTGTTCATGTAGTTCATTTAAAAAGAATTACATGTTATACAAACAAGAACCTCAATGTAAATTAAGATGTGCAACTTGACCACCTCACGCTTTGTGTTCATGCAAGTATCATCACCACAAAATTCATCGAAAACATTAAGTTAGCAGAATACCTCATGGTGAGGCAACTAGATGCCTGAGAAAACACAATGTGCACTTGATGTACATGAACCCACCACATGAACACATGCGTCCCTACATGAAATTCCAATGGACTCGGCATGCACTTTTGCATGACCACAGTACCTGTCAATACCAAATAGTTATTTATTGAACATGATTCAGCTGGCATAAAGCAAAACGTACCAACTCATTTAGTATTCAGACATCTATGCATTCATTTCCCAAAGCTCTCACGAAGATGAAAGTCTTATCTATTTGTAAATTTAGACTTTAATTCTGAGCATATGTGCCTCTTCATGATCACATAAATGGTCACATGTTTTGTAACATGCACATGAGCAAGAACAGGCTCATTCATGGAGTTTTTCCAGGCACACCATAGTTGGAACGTGTTTTTTTCCTCCTTTGATCACTTCATGAAGTCGCAAAGTTCCTCCTTTAGATCTAAGTACACAATAGGTAGCGAGGCAGGAGGAATTGAAAGTAATTTTGTAAGCAATAATGGTGTCTAGACCATGAGTTGTGTGAGGAACGTGCATGTCCCTAAACAGAGCTGAACAAACTCGCATCCATATGGGATGTGAGGTAAGTGTGAGAGAGGATTTATTTTAGTGTTCTAGCACTTTTGAAGAAGTAGATGCATTTAAAATCCAAAGATTCTAGCACATTATGAACATAGAATGGAAGAAATATGGATCTAACACATATGTGCATACACCTTCAAAATCACGCTATGCTAGTGTAATGAACAACCAACTCCTTATGCAAACAATGCAATATAATCAAGAGCACATGAACCATGTTTCTCTAAGGATTTTGCATGAAGAATGTGTCTTCCAGCATCATTTGTTGTGAAATTTCTCTTGCATGAGCTCATGCACACCCAATATCAGAGAGCATACAGTTTGTGCCGATGTCGTGTCATAAGACGTGTACGCATTTTGTCATGAGGGGTGCACATGTGGTCTTTTGTGGGGTATGCATATGGTGTCGTGTTGGGTTTGCATATGGTTTCCTATGGGGTACGCATGCACCATCTTGTGGGATGCAAATATGGTGTCTTACAAAGTTTTCATGGGGTGTCTTACGCGATTTACATCAAGTGTCGTGCGCGGTTTGTATGTCCCATCATGTGGGATTGGCATTTGGAGTCATGCAGGCGCGTATGTGTTGTCGTCAGGGGTGCATATATGGTGTCGTATGGGATGTAAATGTGGTGTCGTGTGGGGTTTTCATGTGGTGAATTGTTGTGTGCACATGGGTGGCATGTGGGGTGTGAAAGTGGTGGCTTTTGGGATGCGCAAGTAGGGTTGAAAGTGTTGAGCATGAGGTGCAATGTGGATGGGCATGTACTTTCATGTTGGGTGGTCATATGGTGTCTTGTTGGGTGTGGATGCGATGTCTTAATAGGTGCAAATGTGGTATCATGTGCAGAGCGCTGCATGTCCAAATCGATAATCATATCCAAAAGGAGAGTTTCTAGGTTCACTAATAACTCTTGCAGGCTAAGTTGAGAGATTTTGGAAAAACAAAAAGGAAAAAAAACTTGATTTGTTCTTGTCCAAGGGGCTCCTAATTCAATCAAGGATAGAAACAATGATGACAACAAAGAGGAAAGTGCAGATAAGAGGAAGACTCGAGGATGATTCCATGTGAGGGTAACATAGAAAGAATTTTTTTACAGTTTATTTGGACAGGCATTCAACCTATTTAAACAAAATCAAGGCTGTCTCTTGGATAGTCTGGAGAAGAAGAATTTCTTCTTGCACAAATCCTTTGCTCTATGATCAAGAAAGAGAATATTTGTTTTGGTGTGATTTGATTTATGAAAGACATTCATGTTTGACAAACATTTTGGCAAAAAAATCATAAAATTGAAATCTTCTACAGTTTCTTCAATATGTGTGGGTCTAAAAACGAAAATATGCATTTGATTAATCATTGGGAGAAGGAAAATTAGTTTCCTTTCTGGGATCACCGTTTCCACCATACAATATGGAAACGGGTTTAGGGCATTGTGCATAAGATACCCTATGTGGCAGGTTGCATATGATACCTTATGGATTTAGAGGAACAAAAAAAAATGTCAAACACTCAAGGACAAATGAAGGAATATTAAAATAAAATTAGTCATTGAATCACAGCCAATGTAAAAACTTCAATATCTGAAGCAATGTTCAATAAACTTTTCCTCAAAACCAAATGGCCACACATTGACTACATTATGTCATGTGAGTAGAAAACGGTTCAAATGATTTTTTAGACGTATTACGGATCTGGGTATAATGTTGTGGGATCTCTTCACCTAGAAATTTTCATAGAATGGGAACATGCTCTCATCAAAGCTGGAGTGATGGTACAATTTTTTAATTAAAGGTTTCCATGTAGATTCATAAAGGTAATATGACAAGCATGTTGGGCAGCCATATGAAAGTTCTTCTACTCTAAACTAAATACTAATGGATTATAGGGGCAAATAATCTGTAAGATGTTAGCCCATGAATGAGGCATTGTCTGAAGATATGACGGTAGAAGTTTCACGTATTCATAGTTGAATGACATAAATTGAACCCCTTTTAATGCATTTTTCAATGCATGAAACCTCTAGCATCAAACTGTTTAATGATTTTCAATACCAAAGATGTTATCTTAGTATATTGGATGAATAAATAGGAGTTCTTCTCTTTTTACAAAGAAAGGGATCTCATATCCATCATGACCTCTACACATGAAGGAGGAAACGCTATTAGAATAAAGTAGAAAATTGAATATGAAAACTTGTTTCTGTTTTAAAAGGTTATGATTGATATGTTTTGTCTTTCTTGTCTTTGAAAAAGTACACTTCCAATGTCGCAATGTGCTCATGCATTCATATTACGTTCATTTAAACACTTTGAGCTATTTGTGAGCATGTCCTTGAAATGACGTGGATGATTTGGTGTGTTGCTAGTTTCCAATTCCATGTGTAAGTATTTTTTAATTTTTTCCCTTGTTTTCACGAACCATTGTTAGACATAAAAATCATGGATGAATGAGAACATACATTTATTTGAAAGAAACCATGGATACAATATCGTCGTTGGGGTTAAAAATTAAACTTCTAAAATTCAGTGGCTGATTACATTCACAAGTGTACCTTGTACTTTGTGTTCAGTGAACCCTAAAAGGCCAATTTTCACATCATCTTCCATGCCTTTTCAAATGGCATGTTACGTTGAAGGTTCCACACATGGTTCCATGTGATTTTGTATTGGTGGTTAATTCTAGATCAAGGATCCACAATTTAAGGATGGATTTTCTTCCTTATATCAGAAACATTCTTATAAATGAAGAAACTGGCATGAAAAATACATCTCCCTGTCAAGGAACCATTTCCTCATTGAAGAAAGACATCATCCACGTGTAAACAATCTCGCCATCATGGAATCCTCCACTATGTCATAGAATCCAAAAAACTCTCTATGGAAAATATCAAACCTCTAAAGAACCAAATGCATGATGTGGTTGCTTCCACCTCAAACAGTAAGGATTGCATAGAAATTTATATTGGTTTCTTTATTTCCATAAATCTACTATCCATTAAAAATTGGAGGTCCACTCATTGACAAGTGTTGTCATGGGACGAGGCTTTCCACCAAAAACTCGACAATTTGAATGAAAAAAAAAAAACAAAACAAACACCAATGAAAGAACATGTTTTTTACATAATAAATCTAAGGAAAGGCAAGGATAGCACATTTAAGAAGATAGTCCTTAGAAAAATTTGGTTAGCATATGAGGATGCACAATTTGAGGTCAATCATCTTATAGAAGCCATTCATCATCATGACATTCAAACGCGTTAGTGGGCAAAATTGGATGAAAAACCATAACGAACGCTTCAATTGATGCTAGGTTCATCATCAGCAACAACAAAAAACACTTCCCCTTCTTTGGGAGGTGGATATCAAATGTACTGAAATGAAATTAGTTTGTTCCTATACATGCATGGCACTTTTTTTCGCTCCTAACACAAGTCTTTCTGCCTAATTAAGCTCCTCAATAATATTCTTCCATGCTTTTCAGTTATTTCTCAATATTATACTATAGTTTGTGGAAAACAAGGTTTGAGAGGATAAGATATCCTTCACTATAAGTACCATTGCATAAGAGGATAGTATGAGAGACATGCCATGACATATGGTATCGTGAGTTGTTGGGGAAAGATAACAATAAACATGAAAACTCAACAACTTCAAGATATAATATCTCTTATCCTAGAAGAGTGCAAGAAAACGGTATATCCCTTTAGCAAAAATTAAAATATTGCATTTTGAATATCCTTAACTAAAGCTAAATTTTGAAAAACAATAAGCTCTCCAAACAAAAAAACGAAAGGAGTACAAGGTGAAATTATTAAACCCCTAAAACAATTTCATAAGATCACACATGTTTCACAAAATTATTTTCAAGCCTTAAATTCCATTTCTCTTACACGTTATTACTCTAGATAAACAAAGAGCTACACCACAAAAACTTGCCTTTGAATAGTAGTCACTAGTAACCCTGGGTGAGCACATGATATGATATATAACTCTTTGATGACTGATCCTAGAAATAAGACTCGAACATCATCTCCTTAACGGATTGCATTAAAAAAACAAAAATTCATGAATCAATCTTAAATTTCACTTTCACTCCATTCATGAGAGTTCACAATTACATAGATCCATGGTGTGATAATGGATGAGGTATTTCCAACAAAAGGATGATTCCTTAAAGAATTTCCTCCCAATTATTTTAAGCCTACTATCCCTTCCATTCTTATCTTCATGTTTCACCAGTCTCATATTTCTCACAAAGTCCTTCCTTTCATACTTTCTCTACCATTAATTGCATGAAATGACGTTTAAGAAAGGGATCTAAATGTACACGTTTAAATGAGTAGTAAGGGTTGTTTTTTGTTTTGGGTAAATTTAATTCAACAAAGGAAGAAGTTTCTTGCTTTGGTAGAATAAATGTTGTTGAATAATTTAAAATAAACTATACCAACATTGCATATCATTTCTATCATAATATCATTTTTGTTTTAATCGAATATGCCATGGAAGGGAAAGTGATACATATGATAGAAGAAGGAAACGAGGTGAAATTACCATTGTCAATTCTTTTAACCATGGAAATAATGTGAAAGATGGACCTCTAGAAACGATTTGTTCCAATAGTCACATATTTGCCTTGTTATATGGTCATTTGGAACAAACCATTGCTTATGAAATTCCACAGAATATTATTCCACTGTATTTCGTGTCAAAAAGTTAAAAAAAGACAACTAGAAGTTAGTTCACTAGATCCCATTAGTGGAACCCACCATTTAGAACAAACAAGCCCATTCCTTTGTTCATCGTGTGAAATTCAAAGAAATTACTTTACTACCATTAAAGTAACACAACATAGAATCGTTCACCTAATCATGGTGGAAAAGGCTTCTCCATCACATTCCCCTCTAATATTTAATAAATCAATGCCATATCGGTCACTCTTCTGTCACTTGAAGTGAAAGGCATGTGCAAATGTGAATGTGCATCTTTTTTCATATGTCTGCAAAGGTGATTTCAAAATATTTCATGGGCTCAATGATGTGGGCTCATCAATATGAGTAGTGTGCTACATACATCAAAGATGTTAAGAACCAAATGAATCATGTTCTAACAACCTCATAAGCGTAAAAATCACTTCTCTCTACGATGGTAAACTATACTTCATATTTCAAGATTTCACCCAGTTATCTATTTCACAATTGGTTGCATGATGAATGCATATGAGATGAAAAAACATCTTATTATTGAGTGGCAACATAAACTGAGCCATCGTGCTACTTAAATATGGACTCACCCAAAATAGTCCATACCAGAAATACATTCAAATGGAAAATTGATTTATAAGTTGTGTCATGGTGTACAACTACGGTAATTTCAAAATTTACCCAATTTCCCACACATGGCTTGTAGTAATCACTGTAATTGTATTTTGGTGTGGCCTGTGCATGATTTAGTATAGACATAAATGACTTCATTAAAAATGTAAAAACAATGTGGTGTTTTTTTTGCCTAATGTTCTCGAGGTTGAATCCATACAATGTGAAAAATAACATTATGGGATCCATAAGGTCTTAATGGAATGAGCACATAAACTAGTTTTTACTATTTCCCATCTTTTTCAATCTCTTATACATCATCTTGTGATCTCTCGCCCTCTACCTTGCTATATTTTGTAGACAAATGCTTGCACAATTTTAACTTTATAGGGAGGTCCTCTCCAAGCTCTCTAGCTTAATAATGCATCGTTATCTCACTCAGAACGTTCTATTTTGTGATCTTGCTTTAACGTTAATTAAGTGTTTCCTCTTTAATGTTTTAGCCTTCATCTATTTCCATCAAAACAATTCTCTTCTTTGTTTGGTGAAGCTTTGTATCTACATCAATTTCTTATTAGGTTCCACTTATCATCGTAAGTATTAGTTTTAGAAGAAACTTCCTTGATAAAAAAGTTACATAAATGCTTACACACGTTGCCAAAAACGCTCAAGATAAAATTGTGGAAGGCAAGAATATGACAGACCGAAGTAGAAAGAGTTTCCATCTTGAATGTGAGATGTATTTTGTGTGCATCCAATGCTATTTGGTTCATTTTAAGAAATATTATCTACATACAAATGTATATATATTCGACAACCTTATCTACAAAAAACCTTGAGGCCTCACAATTCAATAATTGTTGTGTTGTCCTTCAAATTTGAAGATATCTTCACTTTCTCAATATAGAACTTATCTTATATATAAAGAAACTCATGTAGACCACCCAACCTAAAGGGAAGATAACCGACATTTCTTTATAGAGTTAGATAAATAACCTTACTTTACCATGAAAAACTCACCAATGCAACATCATCTTATGTAAGAGGTCTAAAACATGGATTCCTAACATGTAAGAATATGTATTCTACACGATCAACTCATTTCAATTTTGGTCCATCTATACTTCAATTCCCCTAGTCTTTGGTCACCATAAAATAATTCCTCGCCCCTACCCTCCCTCCCTCTCTAATACTCTATCTCCGTCCCCCTCTCTCCTACCCCCTCCCCTCCCTCCCTCTCTCTCTCTCTCTCTATCTCTATCTCTCTCTCTCTTATCTCTCTCTCTCTCTCTCTCTCTCTCTCTCTCTCTCTCTCTCCCTCCCTCCCCCCCCTTACTCCGCCCCAAGCATTCTCCCCTCCCTCTATTGATCCTGGCCTCCCTCCCTTTCTTTTTCTCCCACCCTATCTCCCCCCTCTCTCTCTCTCTCCCTCTCTCTCTCTCTCTTGCCTTCTATATCCCTCTATCTCTCCCCCATGCCTCTCTCTTTTTTGTCTCTCTCTTTCTCTCTTTATTTCTCTCTATCTCTCTCTATCTCTCTTTCTCTTTCCATCTCCTTCTCTCTTTCTCTCTTCATCTATCTCTCTTCCTCTCTCTCTCTCTCTCTCTCTCGCTCTCTCTCTCTCCCTCTCTCTCTCTCTGTCTCTTTCTCTCTCTCTCTTTCTATCTCTCCCTCACCCAACCAGTCCACCTCCCCTGAAGCCTTCTCCCGCCCTTCTCTTGTAATCGCCCTTACACCTTCTCTCCCTCCCTCCTTTTCATTTGATCTCCTTACTCCCTCGCTCTCTCTATCTACCACCCTCTCTCCCCCCTCTCTCTCTCTCCGTCTCATTATTTCTCTCATGCTCTCTCTCCATCTCTCTCTCTCTCTCTCTCTTTCTCTCTCTCTCTCTTCCTCCTAATCAGCCACCCCAACGCGCTCCCCCCTCCCATGATCCCACCCTCGTTCCCGCCCTGCCTCCCTCTTTAACCATCTCTCTTTCTCTCTATGTTCCTCTCCCTCTCTATCTCTATTTCTCTCTCTCCCTTCCATTCAACCTCCCCAAGTGTTCGATTCCCCCCTCTTATATTCTAGCCTTCCTTCACACCCTGCCTCCCTTGCAAACACACTCACTCCCTCTCTTGGCCTCTCTTCCACCTTCTCTCCCTCCATTTCCCTCTCTCTCTATCTCCCCCTCTCTATCTCTCTCTCTCTCCCCTCTTTGTCTCTCTCATTCTCTCCCTTTCTGCCCTTCTTTTACCCTCCCCTCCATTCTCACCTCTCGCACCACCCTCTCACTTCACTCTTGCCCCGTTTTGATGTGTACCTTCATGCACTCTCTCCTACTCTCCCTTCTCCCACATCTCACCATTGTCCGTTGCACACATTTCTCTCCGCCCCTTCCTTTGTGGTTTCCACTCCCACCGCCCTTTTTTTCCTTGCTCTCCTTCTCGACCCACTCAACATCCAACTAGCTCTTCCTCCATGTGCATGTGATCAACGTTAGCTTGCATTGCCACATATTCACCCTCATTTAAGCTTATATTGTCCCTCGTCCAACCATGCTTGGCCCACGTGTCCTCGTCATCCCCCAATGTGGGTACCTTATGGTTCTTGTCGCATTTCCCCTATCACTGTATCTCGTTACAACATCCTTCCTCAACTTCATGCTCTTGCAAACCAGGTCTCACAATTGGTTATGCTTCACGTGGCCTCATGTCCCCTTCCCCTACTTCATGAAGTCCATTCCCTCAAGAACACTATGCACATGCTATCATCCCCTCCCCGCGCATGCTCTCTTACTAAAACTTTTGCTCTCTTCCTCCTTTCTTGTCTAGTTCTCATCCTACCGCCCACTTTATCCGCCCCTTACACCTCTTCCCCACCCTCTCCCTCCCTCACTATGCCCTCCACTTGCCCCGAATCCCCTTCCTTCCTTTTCTTTACTGTACCCCCTTCCTCTTCTCCATCTCCTTCCCTTTCTTTGTGTTCCTCCCTTGGTGTACTTTCCATATCCCTCACTATATCTCCCCCCCCTCTCTCTCTTGCATCTCCATATCTCCCCAATTTTCCTACGCCTCTGCCCTAAGCTCCCTCCCCAATCACTCCTTATCATTGCTCCATCCTCATTCACCCTTTATCATTACTTTCTTGGCGCCTTTCTTGTCCGCCACTGCTTCCACCTCCATTGTGGTGCCACATTCTCCCCCTACACAACCTATCCCTTCCCCTCGCGGTTCACCTCCCCAACCCTCTGCTCCTCCTCCCCATCCCGTGCTCCCTCCATTTCTATGCGCGCCTTTATGCAAGAAAAAAAATCATTTGTCCTTTTTGTGTTCATCCATCACCATCACTCTCCTCTTTTCCCTCAACACAAGAGCATGTCCCTTTCTCCTCCATTCCTTTATCCTCTCTCCATATAAAGTTCTCCTACTCACCCATTACTGTCATTTCTTCGTCACCATCCATGGTCTCATGGAGGCCAACATTCTTCGCTTGTCCACAATGGCCTACCAAACGCTCATTGACAACCTTTTGGTCATTTTGTGTCCCACTGCCGTGCACAAGGATGTTACCAACCAACGTTTCCACCATGAGAAACTTCTTTTGTCTTGTTATTTTCCCTCTACATGTGCCCTTGAATCAGCATGGCCCAATCCACCATCAGGTGGAAGCCCTCTTATGCATGTCTCATTCTCTTTTGTCTTTTCTTGCATCATCCCTTTTTCGCACTTAGTCACTTCTTGAGTCACATCATCTTATTGAGTGTTTAAAAATTCCGGCCAAGTAGTGCGACCTGTCTTCCTCCTTGATAGCTGCTTGATGTGAAGGTTGGTGATGAGTCCCATAACTTAATGGGTGTAGTAGTAAATCCCTTGCTCCTGCTATCATGTTGAAGTGGTTAAATCTATCAAGACCCACCCTTGCTTGGGAGATATTGAGCTAGCCTCTTGCATTTGAATTTACAATAAAAATCAAGCAGTGTTATCCATCTTCATGATTTCTATTCGCTTGATGTGTAGGTTAAAGGCAAGACTTCCTCGCTTCTGCTATTATGCTCAAATATCATAGTTGTTGGGATATTACGTTACGGTTATATCATGTTCGGCTATAGAAAATCTATGCTCTGAGCCTTGTTGCACGCTCTTCAAGACATGAGCCTTAGGAGAGATCTTTGCATCACAATTCACGATTTCCTACAGTCCCATTGTCAAGTAATCAACTACCAAGTGGACAGATCCCTTGGAAAGGAGATCTCCATGTCAACATCGCTACCGTCTTTGTGTATTGTTCGCTATGCTATTGATAAGGTGGTGGATACAATTTGCCTCCCTCCTTTCATTCTCCCCTTCCTTCTTGATCTAAAGTTTTCTTCTTCGTCTATTGGCTTCCTCCCATGTCCCCTCTTTAACACATTTGAGGATGTTGCAAATGTGTGTGAATTCTCGGTAAAGTGATGTGGTGTAAAATAAGCAAATAAGCGAAGCTTCAAAATGATCATTTAGCAATTTAAACTCTGGATCCAAAGATACAATTAAAATCATAGAGTTATACTACTGGATAAATTCAAACCTAGTGTACACGAATCATAGTGAGATGTGCCGTATGTATAGAAAGATGATGTCAAGTCATGACATGCATCCAAGATTCAGTTCCAATCCAAAATTGATGTGACTTCTAAACTTGGGCTTAGGTATCATATTTCTACTTTTACATTTTCTCATGTGTACACAAATTTTACTTAAGCAAAGTATCAACGTATTCTTGTTAGGTTATGGAGGCGTTTCATGTGGAATATCAACTTTCTATTTCTATTGTCAAAATGCTCCAAAAATGACTTGTTAACATCTTTTTATCTGAATTTTGCGCTTCCAAATTGCTTTATAGATGGTTCACGTATTTAATTTATTATGTGCAAGTAGTAGCATGCACCAAATACGTTCATATGGTTGATTTAAATGGTCACATAGCTGCCATGTTCACATTAACAAGCTGAAAATAATCGAAAATTTTGTTTTGAAAATATGAACTTTGTGTTATGATAGTCTATGGATTTTAAATAATAGAAATATTTTTTGAGAGAAATTCTTGCCTTTCAAACATTATAGTTTTATATGACTTGTTGCAAAGAGAATGCCTTAACAAATAATTAAGTAATAACACGTTCAAGTCATAAATTGAACTTAGTGGGAAATTTTGGATGTGTTTGCCTCACAAATCCTCTTAAGAAATTTATGACTAAGACAGAATCAAAGGTGAGGGAACCCCTTGAACACACTTAAGAGTTTTTCTTTCTTGGGTCGGAAAATTGAAATGAAATCACTTCGTTATAGGTGACAAATTGCACTAGCCTGAATTACCACGAATCCAAAAAAAGCCCAATGGGTACTATGGTTATCGACCGCAATCAACCCACCTCTCAGAGAGTATTTTCCAAACGATCATAACCATATGATATAATATTTGAGCTTACCCAATGATCTGAAATACCAAATTTGCCATGGTGTGGTTGGATTATTTGTAGATAAGCTCAACTTTTAGATGGATCGTTAGGTCATATTTTCATGTTGAATATGAAACGTTTTGGAATATTCTGTGGGTTTTTTCATGTTTGTATATTTTTTCTTGATTTTAATATCATATTTTTCATCATTTATGTTTTTGTCATATTTAAAAATTCCTTGAAGATGTTTGCACGTTTTTTATCTGCTGGTGTTCCAAGTGAATGACCTTATGGAGATATTGCATTTATAAGTTTTAAATTTGACGATGATTACATTTTGTGAAGACAACCAGTATTATAATGGATTTGAGTTGAGGAAGACGATATTTTTACTTTTATTTAAGAGGGATATGTCTTCAAAGTTTAGACTAAATTGGCTTTCATTTGAATAGAATTTTGAAAAAGAATGACGTATATAAAGATTATGGATACTGAGCATTGTCAATTGGCGTGATCTGTATTTTAGTTATTTTGGGATAAGATATGATTTTAGGACTTTGAAAATGATGTATCTTCCAATTTTATTATTCGAAAAGGTTATTCCTTTCGTTTCATTCCGTACGTGCAATTATTGGATGTGTAGTTTGATGTGAAGCAAATTGTTTTGGTGTTTAATCTTCAATCTTCCGAATGAATGGTTAGAGGTGCTTTTAAGTGAAAACAATTCACAGTGGTATGGATTGGTATTCATCTTTTGGACTGTGTATAATAATGATTGGTATTTTGGTGGATAATATTTCAAGGCTTGGTGGGACGTCATACGTTGTGGGAATGTGGCCAAGTTTGTGTATGTGGGATTTTTTGGGAATTTCACTTGAACTTAAGTTAAAAAATTATTCTAATGAAATTAAAATTAGACCATGTGTTTTGGGTATTGTGGATAATTACGTTAAACCATTCTTCTTTCCTACCAAGAATGTGTCTTTTGCTCTTTTGTTTGCATTCGTATGTTTCTTTCCTACTTTTCGTGTGAGAAGATATATTTTTGGTCATAGGTGTTAAGATTTGTTATTTATCTTTTGGTAGATTTTCTCTTGTCCAGACCGAAAGGCTTGTATTCTGTTTTGAATTGGAAGCAGATGAAACCTATGTATTCTTCTTCTGAAACGACGGTTGGAGGATTGTCGAATATGTCGATTTGAAGTACTTGGAAGTATTTCTGGAACATGGACCGATGTATGCTTATAATTTTAGGATTTGCAAGTGCGGCAGAAAGTAGTGCCTCAATCTGTCCCAAAAGGAACGCAACCTTTTGCCGGCTGGTCCTTGTGCGGTTGCTCGCGCGCGAGTTCTCAAGCATGCAACATTCGACGAGCAAGACAAAGGCCTGAGGAAAACTGGTCAAGGTGTACCGGCTGTTTAAAAGGGTTTTCTATATCGCAGATCGTAACAGGATGGAGTGGGCGAAGTACCTCAAGAACTAAACACAATCCAAAGTTGCATCCGGCAGGGGACTGTCATATGATTTGTTCAGAAATCAGAGAGGTCGGGGTGCTTTCAACATATGATAAAGGCTAGGCATATCTTCTTTGGTGAATAGAATTAGAATCAAAGGAACATACTAGTGTATTATTTCATGAGCTTGTGAGATGTGAATACCTAAGATATTAGCCATAAATGGTGATTTCAGGCTTCCATGCAGGTTGAGAGGAGCTTCTGGGATGCGGAAGAAAGGACTTATTTCCATTTTCTAGCTGCGTAAGGAGTAAGAGTGTGTATTAAATCATTGCCTAAGCGGATTTGTACAGAAGAGGTTCCAAACGACCAACACCATGGTCAGTCAAATCAGTTGGATTATTAGAACGGAAACTTGATAGATTTGAGAGGTATGGTTTGTGATATAAAAGAGCCAAAAGGACATAAAGACATAATTTTCTCTCGTGAAACATTAACCATGCTTTCTTGTGCTTCGTGTCTTAACCAACTTCGGCAACGATAGAGGCGCCTAACGAGAGGTGGAGTGAGGTAAGGAGAGTGGTACGCAATGAGCTTGGGGCGAGAACGCCATGGAAGACAGTGTATATGTGTTTTTGCGAAGAAACGCACAAGTGTTAGAGAGTAACAAAGAGGAGAGGTGACGACGGGCTTCGAGCGGGTGGTGGGGTGACAAGCGGGCGAACAGCGAGCCCATCCTCGCTCTCACCCCTACCAAGCGAGGCTCGAGCCGGACCTTTCGCACACAATAACCTGTCTGCAAGAAAACCCAAGTCCGGGCCATGATCTCCCCCTTCCCAAACAAGTGCCACTATGAACCCTAGTGTCATCAAGAATTAATCTTGTGAGATCCTGTGGTAGGGGGAACTCTCAATCCTGTGAGTGGCTCTGAATAGTCTTCTGTGCACGTCCATGAGTCGCCACCACTTGAGCTACGGCGTCAGCGGCGATGTCCCTCCAGAATCAGCCACCTGCGTCAGTGCGGTGAGTGTGCAACGAGGCCAGAGGTCACAACGTGTCTGTGACACATAAACCAACACTCCCCCATGACCCACAGCCGACGCACACAAACCCAAACTGACAGCCAAACACAAGCGTCAGAAGACGTGACATGCGACTGTATGAACATAGGGGGACAACTATTCACCTAGGATCACCACGCGGACACAACAACCCAACTGCGCGCATAGCAGCCTTGAAGACGTTACCGCTGAGTGTCTTCGTGAGGAAGTCAGCTCTCTGCTGCCGTGTGTCGACCCAGACGATCTGGACATCACATGCAGCAACCCGCTCACGCACAAAATGATGCTCAACATTGATGTGTTTCGTGCGTGTGTGGTGCATGCCATCGTGCTCGGCAATGGCCTTGGTGCTCTGGTTGTCACAACGCAACGTGATGCAGCGGATGGGGACGCGAAGTTGCTGAAGCAAGTGACAGAGCCACACACTCTTATAGGTACCTGCACCCAGTGCAACATACTCAGCCTCACTAGAGCTGCGTGCCATGCAACCTTGCTTACCACTCTTCCATGACATGGCGGTCCCTCCAACGAGGAAGATGTAACCTGTACGACTGCGAGCGTCCGTGTCATTTGCCTAGTCGCTGTCTATGTATGCATCCACGACGACTGACGACTGTGCTCGATAGCATAGGCCGGTGCGAGCAGTGGAAAGAGCATACCTGACAACAAGCAGCGCTGCCTCCATGTGGCGTGCTCGAGGAGCCTGTGAGAACTGATGAAGGAAGTTCATAGAGAAGGCGACATCTGCCCTGG
This sequence comes from Penium margaritaceum, assembly GCA_023375785.1. Classification (NCBI taxonomy): domain Eukaryota; kingdom Viridiplantae; phylum Streptophyta; class Zygnematophyceae; order Desmidiales; family Peniaceae; genus Penium; species Penium margaritaceum. The sequence goes on from SZWC01004658.1 coordinate 26,260, forward strand.
TTGTCGTAGCCAGATATATCAGTGACCCAATGACGCGAAGGTAGTCTGTCACGTTGACTACCTCCCCCAGCTTCGACACATCCAGTGTCTTCAGCAGCCTCTGCCCAGCTGGGGTCATTGGTGTCGATGCTGTGGGAGTGGACTCAAGCAGGGAGGCAAAGCGCTCCCCCAGGCTACGAACGTACGTAGCCTGGTGAACATGAATCGTGCGGAGAGAACGTTCGCGCTCAAGCTCCATGCCCAAGAAGACGCGGGCAGGCCCTAAGTCTTTCATCTTGTACGCTGACTGCAAGAGCGTCTTCACCGACTTGACAGCAGCCTGGCTGGGCGACGCTATCAGCAGGTCATCCACATAGATGAGAACAACCACGAAGGGGAAGGAAGGTGGAGTGACAAAGAGAGAGGGATCCACGGTACTACTTTGGTAGCCTCCTTTCTCAAGAGTGGAGGTGATTTCTTGGTTCTAGCACCAAGGTGACTGCTTTAGGCCATAGAGGGCCTTCCGTAGTCGCCAGACTCGGTCGGTGCCATCGGAGAAGCCAGGTGGCTGGACCATGTAAATCTCCTCATCCAGCTGTCTGTGGAGGAATGCATTGTTCACATCCATCTGCTCCAGCTCCCAGTCGTGGTGGGCCACAAGACTCAACAGTCTTCTAGCTGTGGTGTATCGCCCGTCTGGTGCAAAGGTCTCGTCGAAGTCGACGCATGGGACCTGGGAGAACCCCTTAGCCGTGAGGCGCGTCTTGTACTTGTTGAGTGCACCATTGAGCTTGTACCTACGCCGAAAGACCGAACGAGCATCGATGGCTTTGCGCCCAGGTGGCAGATCGACAAGCTCAAGGTGACGCTCCCGATCACCACGATCGCCATCCACAGACGCCGGCGGAGCTGGAGTAGACGCATAGGAGGAAGGCGGGAACCACGGTGGAGCGGTGTAGGCAGAGGACGTGGGACCAGAATACATAGGGGCACCGTAAGGAGGCGGCCAGCCCCAAGGATAAGGACCATGCGGCGGAGGATAAGGCACGCCAGAGGCGGCGTAAGCTTGAGCCGGAATCGGGGCGAAGGAGCGCGACGGGCCACCGGAGCCAGAGGGCAAGGATGCAGAGGAGGAGCCAGAGGTGCGATCCCAGTGAGCGTGCATGGCCCGGGCAAGGCGGAGGTCGTCCGGAGGAGCCGGGCAAGTACAAGCAGAGTGCTCAGTAGAGCCACAGTTCCAACACATGACAACGCCCAGAACCCGTGAGGAAGCGGCAGCACCCTTATCCTTGCCCTTGCCCTTGCCTTTCCCCTTGCCCTTACCACGACCCTGGGAAGCGAGGGCAGTGGCAGGAGAGAACGATGAGGAGGTAGCGGAGGCGGGGGAAGGTGCAGCAAAGGAGGAGGAGGAGGGTGCAGCTGCAGTGGTGAGCACAGTGACACCCATGACGGAAGAGCGATGGAGGCGCTTGTTCTGAAGACTGGTCCACCAGGGAGCAAGGCGCTCGGACGTAAAGTCCCAGAGAGATCCAATCCCAGGCGGCGACCTGGGCGGGACCGGCTGGGAGGCGAGGCGCTGTAGCTCATCAACTTTGATGTCGCGAAGGAGATTGGACAGCTCAGGAATGAGGGCATTGACCATGGTCAGAACGGCGGAGAGCTGGCCAGGTGCTGCGTCGTCAAGCTCACAAAGGAGCTTGAGACCGCGAGCCCAATATTTATTAGCGGTCTCGTCAGCACGCATGAGGAGTGTGTTGAATTGAACTGTAAGTGCGCTCTGAGTGGCTTGGCCCGTGATGGTGGTGCGGCCATGCAGCATGGCATATGCGCCAATGAGTTCAGCAGGACCCTGGACGGCAGGGTTAGCATTGAAGGTGCCGACATCATCAACCAGGGGCAGCGGCGATGAGAGCACGGAAAGCACAGGCAGACTCAGCAGCAAGTGGTGTGAAGGGAGCAACAGCAGGGGAGTAGTACTCCCACAGCTCCCCCTGTGCCCAGGCGCTGAAGCGCACCTCCCACGAGGAGAAGACGAGCCCAGAGGTAAGTGCAAGGGGTTGAGAAAAGAAGTAATGCTGGCGAGGCACGGGAAGAGTGGCAGCAGCAGCGTTGTTGCCAAAGGATGCAACAGCAGAAGTGCTAGAAGAAGAAGAGGCTCCTGCAGGAGGAGTGGGGTTGGTCCCAGCAGACGCAGCAGGGAGGCGATGCAACACTATGGCGACGATCTCGTCAGCAAAAGCTGCGTGATTGTTCTCACCAAGCTTAAGGCGGTCCTCAGCCTCTTGCTGAGTCTTGCGAGCGAGGAACAGCTGGCGCTGAAGAGTCGCTATGACTGACTCGTTGTCACCAGGCATGGTGACGACGCGCGGGCTCTCCTGGACAGATTTTGGCAGAGTCTCCCCAGCCCCAGTGGGCGTGGGAAAAATGGGGTTGCCTGAGGCAAAGAGTCAGAATGCTGCAGGCCAACCCATCCCGAGTCAGACAGGACAAGTTACCGCAGAAAGAGAGAAGAGGAAGGCAGGCAGGCACGATGTGCAGAAGAGGGAGTCAAGAAGATGAGCTGCGGAGTAAAGTAAGGAGAGGAGGAACCATAGCTGCAGAGGCAGCAGACAGAACAGAGATAGTGGAGGCAACGGACACCACCAGAGCAAAGGCTCCGGTGGTGCAGGCGGCAGCAAGAGTGGTGAAGACTGCTGCAATGGAGATGGTTGCCGTCACAAGGCTGGAGGCGGCAGATGGAGCAGATGAGGATGCGGTGACGGCGACTGCGGTGGAGCTACGAATGGAAGCTGCGGCTGCCGCAATAGCTGATGCAGCTGAGGCCGTTGCAGAGGCAATGTCAGATGCTACAGCAGATATTTGTGTGCCTATATCAGCAGCTGTTGCAGCAATGGGGCCAGCAACAACCGCGACTTTTGTGTATGACTCTACAGCGCGCCTTGCTGAGGTCATTACAGGAGCACGCGAGGCTCTAGCGGCTGCGGCAAAGGTGGTTGCGGCTGCTGCTGTTGCGTCAATGATAGCTGAGGTCGCGCGTATAAAGGCACCCACAAGACTAACAACATCCTGCGAGAATGCTAAGTGCAGCTGGGCAGTAGAAATCTTTGGATCGCCGTGCGGCTGAGGGTCCTCCCTAAAGGAATGGGACGGGGAGATGCTTACCGGACAACGACGTGACGCGCGAGCGGACCGTGCTGAGGCGGACTCGGACCCCCGATCGATGCTCAAGCCGCGACGACGATGTTCACGTCGGTGCGACATCGCGCTGTTGTAGCATTCCCCCAACACAGCCAGGCCTGGAGCGTCACGGTGCGCTCGTGTAACGACAGCGGTGCAACTGAGGTGGGAGATAGGCGGGCGTCCCTTGCAGTTGCTGTTGCAAGTGCGGTAGCTGAGAATGCAACCGCCGTCTCTGGCGTGATGTGTGGCTGTTTCCGCTACTGCTACTGTCGCTTTGCTGCTGCGGTTTCTGCTGCTGCTGCTACTACTGCTGATGATGCTTTGCTGCTTCTACTGTTGTTGCTGCTGTTGTTGCTGTCGCTTTGCTGCTGCTGCTGCTACTACTGTCGCTTTGCAGGTGTGGCTGCTCCTGCTGCTGTTGTCGCTTTGCTGCTACTACTGCTGCTGTTGCTGCTGCTCCTCCTACAAGTGGATCTGCACTTGCTGCTGCTGTAGCTGGGGATGATGACGGCTGCACCATGGATTCTGCGATGACTACTGCGATGGCTACTGTTTCAACTCCATCATAAACACTGACGGGAAGGGAACTGCCACTGCAGCGCCTTATGCCACCTTGCTGCGATTGAAGTGGCTGCGGCTGTGGACGCCATTGCCGACGTGGCGCTGGCTGCTAATGCCGCAGTTGCGGAGCACTTGCGGTTGGCGCTGCAGGTTGGTGCCGACGGGACACCTAAAAGAGTGGATGGTGAGACTACCAATGCGGCCGTGAGCAGCAGCGTGTTAGTCAAATGTAACCAATCCTGCTCCTGTGAGGGTTGCGACTGCCTGGCCTGGCGCAACCACAGCAGCTGAGATTGCCTCAACTACTGCTGTAGCACTTTGCTGTCGGTGCTATGGTTGCCGCTGCCGATCTGGCCGCGGCTGCAGCTGCTACGGACGAAGGAGCTGCAGCGGCTGCTCGTGTGTGAGTCGCTGCAGCTGGTGGACGAGAATGGTCTACTGCATCTGTAGTGAGCTGTGGCTAGAGCTGCTGCTAGCTGGCTAGAGCGCCGGCGGAAGTGTTGATGGCGGCGGGAAGGTTTCCCGCCAAGGATCGCGAGCGCGAACCGAGAGGAGGCTCTCTCTCTCTCCCTCACTCCGCTCTGATACCAAAGGACAAATGCGCCTAACGAGAGGTGGAGCGAGGTATGGAGAGTGGTACACAATGAGCTTGGGGCGAGAACGCCATGGAAGACAGTGTATATTTGTTTTGGTGAAGAAACACACAAGTGTTAGAGAGTAACAAGGAGGAGAGGTGACGACGGGCTTTGAGCGGGTGGTGGGGTGACGAGCGGGCGAACAGCGAGCCCATCCTCACTCTCACCCCTACCAAGCGAGGATCGAGCCTGGACCTGTCGCACGCATTAACCTGTCAGCAAGAAAACCCAAGTCCAAGCCATGATCTCCCCCTTCCCAAACAAGTGCCACTAGGAACCCTAGTGTCATCAAGAATTAATGTTGTGAGATCCTGTGGTAGGGGGAACTCTCAATCCTGTGAGTGGCTCTGAATAGTCTTCTCTGCACGTCCATGAGTAACCACCACTTGAGCTACGGCGTCAGCGCCGATGTCCCTCCAGCATCAATCACTTACGTCAGTGCGGTGAGTGTGCAGCGAGGCCAGAGGTCACAACGTGTCTGTGGCACATAAACCAACCTCCGATACGTCGTCACGAGAAAAATGTGAAGAAAAAATCCTCGAAGGATGTTATTTTCTTAGCAAATGAATTAGTTTCCTTCTTTCCACTAAGGTCGATATCCTAATTGAAATGGAGATGATTTGTAAAGGTTGTGGATGTAGAGCCATCTACTATTATTCTGTGTTTCGCTTTTATCCCCTAGTGTTTCTTCAATAGAAAAACTGAAAAGACCACCTAAACATGGTTTTTTTGTTACTAACAAAATTTGTAAGAAGATCCTCCATGTAGTGTTGTGATTTGTGACGTTCCTCATGACCTGTACAATTTACGGTGACCACTTGGCTGTGTCCATGCCCGTGTAGATCCCTGATGCGGACCCAGGTGGTACCGGTGCGTCGTCTGGTGGTGGAATACCAGCTTGGAGCTGACCGACGACCGTCCCAGAGCTCTGGACGCTACCTCGGACCTCTAGCAATTTTTCTGCAGCACGTAGGAGTTTATCGGTGGACTGGTCGTGGGCCCGATTTTCATGTTTTTGCATTGTGTGTCCACCGTTTGATGCTGGATACATGCATGTGACCAGTCGTAGCGTCTGGCTTGTGATTCTGCACATCTAGGTTCAGACGGCATAGCGTTCTGACATGTCTACGCTGAGTTACGGCTGAAACAGTGGTTTTGGGCCGGTTTTTGGACAGACCTTGTGCTGCCGCATGCGACGCCTGCAGTGCGCCGCGGCAGGTACTTATGCCATGGACATGTCATTCTTCATTTCTCTGTGCAAATGCTATTGAAGCATTCTGACAATTTGTCTTGTGACTCCTAGCCAGACCCTTGCCGTTGCGTGTACGGCTTGTGACTGTCGTCACCGTCTGACCAGGCACTGATAAGGCTGTTAAATCGAGACCAAGATCGGTCTCGATCTGGAACTGTCTCAAACTGGCTCATCTCGAATGTCTCGTACCGCACTGGATTGAGACAATCTCGCACGTCTCGAGCGAGACGAGACGAGACCGAGACAGGCAGCTGCCACGTCTGTACGATATGAGAATCTCGTCTCGTACCGAAGTGGCAAGTGCTTTTAGAGGTGCACGATGAAGCGCAAGTGCAGTAGAGGGTTTGAAATTCAAGCGTGACGTTCAAATTTTATATTGTAGAGTGTAACCTGGCCTGTGGCAGCAGTTGGCAATCTGCTACATTTTGTCAACTCGTCCCTCGATTGAAGTAAAATCTTCCAGTGCATACCGCAGGGGCTGACGTGGCTTAGCGTATAAAGATATAGAAGTGTAGACAATATAAACATATGCACATGGTTTGTCTATATCTAAACCACTGGAACGTTCGAACTTGAGAAATGTGTCCGTTGATGTTGTTGTATAATAGTGTGCTTTGCACGCGACCTTCCATGCAATGTTTCATTGCCGCGATATAGAAAACCACATGCTGGAACGCGCCCTCAATCATGCAAATTTGATACCTCGCACATTGATGTCAAGATCGGTACGAGATCGAGACCCCTCCACGTGCACATCGGTACAAGATCGAGAATGTCTCGATCGTGACTGACGGTACGAGACAGCTTGTACCAACAGGTTCGAGACTGATTTTGAGACCGAGATTTCTCGTCGCAATCTCGATTTAACAACACTAGGCACTGACACCTAGTCAGCAACTGTGTTGCTAGGAAGCTTCCACGCATCTTCTCATGGTATTAGAGTAGGGAGACATCTTTTGTTGAGTTGCGTCACAGACACGCAACACTGGCAGCAGCAGTGAGCGTCACCGCCGCCGCCATATTCTGGGACTCGTTGTAGCCATTTGGAGCAGCGACATCACCACAAAATTCCCACCACCATACCGGGTCAGTTGCGGTAGTTTTGAGCTCCGACAGCCACGCCGAGCAGCAGCAGCAGCAAAAGCCTTGTCTGGCTGGCCATCTCTAAAAAAACGGGGGTGAAAAATTATCTTGCAGCAGCTCGCGACAGCGGTTGCGAGTAGTGGCAGCAACCGCGGGCAGCAAAAGCAGCGCAACAGCGGTGGCGGAAGCAGTAGCAGCACAGCAACAACGGCGTCGGCCACAACAGCAGGAATGTATCGTAGCATTGCACAGCACTGCTACGCAGCTGCACAGAAGTTCCCTTTCTCCAGCGGTCATCGCGTCACTGCCGACGCCCCTCTTGTAGACCACTTCTCCATCCTCTTGCACACCCTCATCTCCCCCTTCCACCCCGGCTACCCTGACTCAGATGTAGAGTGTGGCAGCCACGGCACAAGGAAAGAAGGGTAAGAAAAGGCGTGGTTCGAGCCAGCAGCAGTTGCAGCATCAGCAGTCATCGGGTGGTAGTAGTGGACGTGCTGTCCACTGCCATAACTGTGGAGGCACTCATCGCTACACCGACTGCCAGCAGCCGCTTGACCGGGCACGGATCACTTGCGGTCTTTAGGCTGCACACGCGTAGTGGGCTGCGTCGAGCAGCACAGCCTTCGGTCGTCCGGCGACCATGACTACAACAGTTCTCGTTTCCTCACCAGCGAGCAGTGGCGACCTGGACTCGCGTGACCGCACTATTACGGAGCTCCATCATCTTCTGGTGCTTCGTTTCTAGGGAGGTGCAAGTGTGTTTTCACAACCGGGTGGTTTACAGACTGTTTGTTTGTCTGTTCTCGTCGCTCGTGATGACTCGTGTGGGGGGACACAGCTGGCATGTGATGATGATGATCCTGACAGTGTCGATTAGATTCATGAGCCACACCTCTACGCCCTTCGTCGTTCCTCCTTACCTGTTGTTTAGCGCCCGTCCGAGGCCAAGTGCTCCATTGCCTGTTGTACAGTGACGTCCTCCACTCTTGATCCCGGTGGCACTTGGATCATCGATTCTGGTGCCACTCATCACACGACCTGTTGTCGTAGTGACTTCATTGTTCTTGGTCCTGTTGCGTCTGTTCGCTCTGTTCGCACAGGCTCTGGTCAGTCCTTGCCGGTCTAGGATGTTGAGGTGGTGTGCTTTGATGGTCTGTCTGGCCCCCTGTATCTTTCTAAGGTGCTTTTTGTGCCTGTCCTTGAACTCAGCTTACTTTCTGTGCGTGCCTGCACACTGATGGGACTCTTTGTGGAACACACTACAGACTCCGCCATTGTGACAGCTATTGATACTCGTACCGTTGTTTTTCGTGCCTCTGTTGTGGATGATCTATATCGTGTCTCTCAGATTTCTCCTCCTGCTTCTTGCTCTCCCTCCTCTCCTTCTTGAGTGTTTTTCACTTGCGTTCTGTCTGCTAAGCACCAGCAACTTTTGCATCGTTGCCTGTGTCATGTGGGCCCCGACACTGTGTCGAAGCTCATTAGGACACAACCCACACTCGGTCTTGATGCGGCTTCTTTTGAGAAGCCGCCCAAGACCGATTGTCTGTTTTGCATGAAGGGTAAGATGCATAATTGCACCTATCCTGACTCCCGTTCTTGCGCACTTTTCCCTCTCGAGTTGGTCCATTCAGACCTTCTCGGTCCTCTTCCTGTCGAGTCTCTTTCCGATCGGGGCAGATACATCCGGACCTTGACCGATGACTTTACCCGGATGCGGTGGGTGTACAGCCTGCACCATATGAGTGATGCCGCTCTTGCGGTTTGCCTCTCGCTAGTCATGGCTAAGCGCCAGTCTCGCCACACGTTGCATACCTTCCCTTCGGATCGCGATGGCAAAATTCTTGGTGACATGGACAGTTTCTTTGCCGAACACGATGTTTTTCACTAGGTCTCCGCTCCTGCTACTCCTCAGTAGAACGGTATCTCTGGGCGCTAGAACCGCACCATGGATGATGCGGTTCACGGTATGCGGTCTGAGTGCGGCCTCCCGGAGTCCTTCGCCTTTGAAGGATTTTCCTACATGTCGTGGGTCTGCAACCGCCTCTCGCACGGTCCCTTTCCGGAACACGTTATATTGTACAAGATTTGGTTTGGCCACCGTGCTAAACTGCGTTTCGCTCGTGTCTAGGGATCCTTGGATTCTGTGTGAGGACCAGCAAGGGTCCAAGGTATCACCACGGGGTCACTTGTGTCCCTTCGTAGACATCTCCCCGCGGTCGAAGGCCTGGCGTTTTTTGGACCCAGCCCGTCGTTGCATCGTTGAGTCCCACGACGTGCTCTTCTTTGAGTCTTTCACCTACCGTGATCTGACCTCGTTCATGTCGCTATCCGTCACGCACGTTCCTACGTATGAGGTTTCTCGACGGGTGGGGGAGTCTGAGCCTGCGAGCACCTCTCGCTCGGCTGATGTGTCTGTTCGAGCCCCTTCCACTTCTCGGTCTCTTGATGACCCAACGATCATCGCTGTCGGCCCAGAGACCTCTCAAGCACAGCCAACTTCTATCCCTATTCCCTCGCACCCCATAGGTATCCATGATCCTGTACCTGTGTCCGCCAAAACTCCTGCCTCTGTGCGTTGTCCTCTCTCACCTCCTGCTCCTACTGTCACACCTAGTCACGTGTCTTCCACACACGCATCTCCTTGCACTGCATGACCTGCTCCTTTGTCTCACCCCTCACGGGCTGTGATCGTGCCTGTCCCTAAGCCTGAGGTGAGACCCTCGAGCCCAGGTTACTCACGTGAGCCCGACAGTCGTCTTCGACCATTGGACTCCAGAATCCAGGGAGTGTCATGTCCCGCACCCATACGCTCCACTCGTAGCATCGCGAGTGGTGATCTCGGCACAAAGGCCCTTAGGCCTGAGTGTCTGCAATGAACACACAGAGGTATTTTATTGCCTGATGAATTTGTTATTAAATATTTATTTGGGACCTCAAATTCTTTTATTTGGCTACACGCTAGATGTTCTCCCTGAATAACAAATACATGTAATTAATTCCTCGGACAAGGTTTGGCACTTGAGGACAAAACAAAATCCAAAATGCGATCGCGTGGCCTCGGACGGCCATGCGATTGCCCGAGTTTTGGGTGTTGACACCGGAAATCGGTGGGATAGAGTTCGAGAAGGACCTTTTCCCAGAAAAAAAATGAATTTAAGACAACGGAGTGAAGTGATTTTGTTTATTTTTATAACAGGAAATTATTTATTCCAAAAACAAAGCAAAACTACAAGCCATAAATTATTTTAGGCAACAAATTCATCAGGCAGTAGGGTATATACAGCGTGCCTCGTAGGGCACAATCTCGTAACTCATGAGTTTCATCTCGCTTGTTATGCAGCAACTGACCTTGTGGTTGTCAGACCTAGCACTGAGGCGTGTGCACTTGCCACTCAGAGCTTTCTCTATGGTGCCTGATCCGGGCACACTGAGGGAAGCGCTCTCATCAGAGAATGCTGACGCCTGATGTGCTGCCTGCGAAGATGAGCTTCGCGCCATCCGAGAGCACGGAGTTTGTAAGTTAGTCGACCTTCCACCAGAGAGGAAGGCTATTCAGGTCAAGTGGGTCTTTTGCAAGAAAGCGAAGCCGGATGGCTCAGTGGAACGCCACAAGTCTTGCTTTGTCGTCAAAGGGTACTCTCAGATTAAGGGCATCGACTATACTGACACCTTTGCCCCTGTCGGTCGCATGACCTCAGCTCGTGCTCTGTTTGGTGTAGTGGCTCAGCATGACTAGGAACTACACCAGATGGACGTGAACAATGCCTTCCTCCATGGCTCTCTTGATGAAGAGATTTACGTGGCTCAACCACCTTGCTTTGAGGACGGTGACAAGGTCTGGTTCTTGCGCAAGTCCTTGTACGATCTCAAGCAGTCTCCTCGGTGTTGGAACCAGGAGATCACTGGCACACTGACTCGTGCGGGATAGGTACAGAGTGAGGCAGATCCCTCTCTCTTTATCCGACGGACGCCTGAGCAGTTCACTGCCATCCTAGTCTATGTGGACGACCTTATGATCATGTCTCCTTCCATGGAGGCCGTGAATGAGGCCAAGGCGGTCCTCCAGACTGCCTATAGGATGAAGGACCTTGGTCCTGCAGCAGTGTTTCTTGGCATGGAGATCGTGAGAGACTGTAGATGTCGGACACTACTACTGCATCAGGCACGATACGCACGTGATGTGGGAGAGCGCTTCAGTGACCTCCTTGGCGCAGTGCCCATGACCTTCACACCTCTCAGACCTGATGGGCAGGATGCCCTAAAGGTGGATGATCCCACACAGCTGGGGGAGATAGTGGATGTGACCTTGTACCTCCGTCTCATTGGATCTCTGATATGCCTGGCCACTACCACACGCCCTGACACCGCCTTCACTGTCAACCTCCTTGTACAGTTTTCGCAGGCTCCACGCATTAGAGCCCTTCATGCGACTGTGCGAGTGGTGCGGTACGGTCTCCACACCGTACCTCGGACTCTGCTTTTGCCGGTAGTGTTCGTTGGTTCTTGACGGCTACACCGATAGCGACTGGGCCTAGAGTCTAGATGGACGCAGTCGCACCGGTTATGTATTCGTGCTTGGTGGTACCACTGTGTCCTGGCATAGCGGGAAGCAGGGCTGCATTTGACGTAGCTCGTTGGAGGCAAAGTATGTTTCTCTGAGTGCAGGGGCTGCTGAGGTAGTATGTATGCAACTCCTGTTCCTTGAGCTGGATCAGTCAGTACCCGCCATTGTGCTTCGTTACAACAACCAGAGTGCCCTCACCATTACAGAGAACTCTGGTGTCTTTCACACTTGCATGAAGCACATTGCAGTTGAGCATCACTTTGTGCGTGATCTGGTGGAGCGACACGTGATGTCTGTCATTTGGGTTGGCACTGACATGCAGCGTGCTGAGTTCTTGATGAAGGCACTAGCACGCGGGAAGTTTCCTGTGGCCAATATTTTTGTAGGGCTTCGCCCCTTGCCTGTCATTGGTTGAGTGTGGGGCGCGTCTGTGTCTGTTTCACGACTGTTTTTACACTCGTTGTACTCGTTTCAGTGCTGCACATGTATAGACATGCGGACCATCGGGTCATGGAGGATTGTTGTGATTTGTAACGTTCCTGTCGACCTGTACAATTTACTTTGACCACTCGGCCGTGTCCATGCCCGTGCAGATCCCTGATGCGGACCTAGGTGGTACTGGTGCATCGTCTGGTGGTGAATTACTAGTTTGGAGTTGACCGACGACCGTCCCAGAGCTCTGGACGCTGCCTGAGACCTCTTGCAGGTTTTTCTGCAGCACGTAGGAGTTTATCGGTAGACTGGCCGTGGACCCGATTTTCATGTTTTTGCATTGTTTGTCCACTGTTTCATGCCTAATACATGCATGTGACTAGTCGTAGCATCTGGCTTGTGATTCTGCATGTCTAGGTTTAGACGACGTAGCATTCTGACATATCTACGCTGAGTTACGGCCAAAACAGTGGTTTTGGGCCGGTTTTAGGACAGACAGACGTGCTCCTGCGTGCGACACCCGCGGTACGCCACGGCATGTACTTATGCCATGGACCTATCATTTGTCATTTATCTCTTCAAATGCTATTGACGCATGATGAAAATTTGTCTTGTGTCTCATAGCCAGACCCTTGCCGTTGCGTGCACCACTTGTGACTGTCATCACCGTCTGACCAGGAACTGACGCCTAGTCAGCGGCTGTGTCGCTAGGAAGCTTCCACGCTTCTTCTCATGCAGTAGTGCCAGTACCAATCTTCAAAATTTTCAACCCCTCCGTTGCATCCGTTGTAGTATCTTTGGTTTGTTTTCCTTCTTCTCCTCGTAGAACTTTACAATCTCAAGAACCCTCGTCTATGGTGTTGGGAGCCGTTCAAATGGACGACTGGATCTTGAGGAATCTTCATACCAGATAGGAGCCTCCTTGTCTAATCCTGGCCTTCATCGATTGCCGACTGTAGATTTTTTTCTGCAACTTCTCCCCTTTTGGCCTGCTTCTCCCGCTTCTGACTGTCGAGCAAGATGACTCGACCTCTTGTAATTCTAGCACAGCCTTTGTTTGCGTTGATTGACGATGTTGATTCCATGGGAGACGAGGTTTCCATTGATAGAGTCTTTCTTTCACCACAACATGGATTGTGGCTTTGGGGTTGCCAGTCGTTAGAATCATTCATCCAAGCATTGTAGTTGGAGTTTCAGTACAATTTGCTGCTATAATCATCATTAGCTGCTACAATTAGCTGCTCCATATTGGACGCCAAACATGGCAATTGCTTGCAGAAGTCACGAGTGAGGCCGTTGATGTAGTGGGATCAACGTTCAACAGGGGTGATTTCATTGCGGGTGATAGTTTTATAAAAACTTCTGTACTCCGCCACGCTGGATTGGTGACGCAAGGGATGAAGCTTCTACTATGCGTCAGAATTTTCTTTCAGTTTTTTTAGGTGGGTGCGGATAGCATGCGCGAATTCAATCTTGTTTGCTGCTGGAGTGAAGGAGTTTTTTCAGATTATATTTCTCTGCTTTAGAAGTAGAATACATTTGGTCAATTATATGCGAGTGATTGCGTGAGCCGTTGATCCAGCCTCACCGGTCTCATGCTAATATTGGATGGTCTTTAGATGAGACCACCGAGTCAATGTTGTGCCACACAAAAGCGAGGCCGAGAGGTCAATTTTGTTGTTGTCGTTGTTGACTCCTGCAGTGGTTAAGTACACCTTTTAACTTATCAGCTACATCTGAACCGTTAATGTTTTGGAAATTGTAGGATCAAATGGTTACAAAATTGTCGGCCAAATTTGGGGTTCTCTCGAGTTGGTTGTTTCTTTCGGTGAGCACTAATTCCCACAGTGAGTTGTTGGTGCAGATGGTTATTGAGGGTCTGTACTATGAATAATGTCTGGTGCATGTCCTAAAAATGTGATCTTGTTGGCCATTGCCTCCAAAAGTGTCATTTCTTGTCCATATGAGGAATTAGTGCACTTGGATAATTTATACTTGGCAGTAATTGTATGGCGATGACAAGTATGAGAACTGTTGAGCACATGTATCCGTGAGTGAGAACAAGAATGAGGCATACTTGGGGTCTTGGGCACTCGGGTCGAGCGAGGCGTGCGACGTCGCACCGTGACAGGCTGTTCAAGATTTTCTGCCAAAAAGTCGCGGGAAGGGGGCTGGGGAGGAGGCGGTGGTTGAGAATATTGAGGCGCGTCTGCATAAAAGTCTAGGGTTGTAAAACATTCCATTAAAAGATATGAAAAGATCAATATGGTTCATGATACTGGGTCACTTTAATCTATGAGAACCTTCTATCATGGAAAACCGGAGGATGGGACTACTGGTCGAAACGCTCTCGGCCGATTGGCATAAAGATTTGGATGTCGACTTGCAGTGGGTCCTAAACATAATAAAATGAACGCCTATGTACGGAGTTTGAGGACTTGTGTACGTCAAAGTTGTAACACTAGGAGGGGCATGACATAAGCACCCTCCAACTAGAAACTCCAAAGTTCCCTATCCCTCCATTTCAAGACTTCTCTTGTAATAATGATGGAAAGAAATGAGATGTTATGAATCTCAATGTTAACATTTGGCATAAGTAGTTGTAAGAAGAAGAGACATTGAAAAGAAATTTCACTGAATTCTCCCAAGTTCAGGTGAAAATGAGATAGAAGGTGTTTTTACAACATGTAGAGAAAGAATGTTTTAGCCTAGTTCCACAATAGGCACATAAAAGTATGAACATTGAAATAATCATGCGTTATTTTGCCGTTTAGAAAGATATTCTATCTCTACTACCTTAAATCCTAACATGATACAACTTTCAGCCAAGGAGTTTGTCCCTTCATCATTTGTTACTAGCAGGCTTGACTTTAGTTACTTTCTGAGGAGTCTACATGATATTCCACATGACGTCATTCATTTGAGAAGTTTCTTAAGGTATCAGAAAACTTACTTCAGTTATGTTTTCTTCATTGTCATGATAGGAATCAGACAAAGGTTAGGATGAAAATGGGATCTAAAAGCATAAAAAGCAGCAATTTCACTAAAGTTCAATTGTATGCACTGGTGAAAACCGTAGAAGTACAAGAAAGACCTATGTGATAAGTAACTCACCATTATGGAGCTGAATGGGTGGGAAGTTTTATGGCGAAACTTGTATGAGCAACTTACAATAATCAAATCTGACTTCAACCATTTGTGAAAAATTCCTGTGCATGTTGGATTAATCTTTTCATTCATAAAAGACTGAAGGTGGCCACATTGTTTCTTATTCATGTATAGGGGATAAATACATTTGTGTGTGTGTGTGTGTGTGTGTGTGTGTGTGTGTGTGAGAGAGAGAGAGAGAGAGAGAGAGAGAGAGAGAGAGAGAGAGAGAGAGAG
>SZWC01004658.1:54036-81344 GCA_023375785.1 Penium margaritaceum
TCTCCCTCTCTCTCTCTCTATCTCTCTCTCTCTCTATCTCTCTCTCTCTCTCTCTCTCTCTCTCTCTCTCTCTCTCTCTCTCTCTCTCTCGCTCTCTCTCTCTCTCTCTCAAAATTTTGTCCCACTCCCTCTCTGTACATTTATTTTCTCACTCCCTTACTTTCTACGGAATACAGAGATGGTCATACACAAAATCCCAACCGTTCGCATTCACCCAACCTCCCCACCAAAAAAGCATCCAACCCCACTCACAACCCAACCCCCTCACCCTCCCGCCCCACCGGCCCGTTTCTGCCCCATCCCACCCACGGGCTCACGGACTCGCTCTATACAATGTGAAGCGAGTGCATGTCGTCCAGAAACTTGAGCAGGTCTGGCAGTCTGGCCTTTAGTTCCTGCACTTTTGAAATTAAAGCAGCAAAGCACAACATTGTACACCATAGCACAGCACAGCACAGCACAATACAGCACATCACATCACATCACATCACATCACAGCACACCATAGAAAAGTAAAGCACATCACAGCACAGCACAGGACATGACATCACAGAAAATCACAGTAAAGCACAGGACAGCACAGGAAAGTACAGCACAGAAAAGCACAGTGCAGCACAGCACAGCACAGCACAGCACAGCACAGCACAGCACAGCACAGCACAACACAGCACATCACAACACAACACAACACAGCACAGCACAGCACAGCACAGCGTAGAATGGCACAGGGAATTCTATAATGTATGGACACAACAGCAGCATGGTGCCAATATTCAAAGCGACAAGTGACGTTGATGCAGGCCCTGTCCCACCAGCCCTTATGCAGACGCGTGCGACAGGGCACATGCCGTTGTGATGCCTGAGCGTCCTCGCAGCATGATGCAGCAAGTCTCGGTAAAAACTTAGGGTCTGGAAGATTAGGCTGGTCTCAGGGAGTCTCTGAATTCACACTCATAGGAGAAAGAAAGAAAGAAAGAAAAAAGGTGTGGTGTGGTGGCCCTACGCAAGTCACACACCGGCATGTGGTTGGTGACATCGACCACGAATGGTTCCTTGCCATACCGCCAACATGTCAGCACGGCACACCATTGTACGGTGTAGCATAGCATGGTGCAGCGCAGCGCGTCCCAGCCCAAAAGCAGCGGCACACTTCAGCACACCGTAGCACATCCCATACCGCAACACAGAACCTGCACGAAGTATAGCATAGCAGCACAAGGTGGCAGGTGGACCACAGGCAGCTCATACGCCAAAATACAACATTGATTCAAAGCAAGCCGTGTCACACACAACAACCGCAGCATGACATCAAGCAAGTGCCCGGGCGTTCCTGTCCCCTCAGCATGTGATTGAACGATTTGCAGAGTGTTTAAAAAGATTGTGTCATGTTTACGTGACCCAACCCAGCACAGCACGGCACATCACAGCACGGCACGGGTGCGAGAAGGTGAGCACAACGAGGATCTGAAAATCTGAAAAGGGATCTATCACTTGCGTCACTGCTCTTGCATGCGCACATGCACACCCGCGCTTTGCAGAACATATCGTAAGTGTCCATGTGGTGTCGTATGGGGTGTCCATGTGGTGTTGTGTGGGGTGTGAAAGTAGTTTCATATGGGATGCGCATTTGGTGTCGTATGAGATGCGCACGTGGTGTCCTGTGGGATACATATGTGGTGTCGTCTGGGATGCGCATGTGGTGTCTTTTGGGGTGCACATGTGGTATCGTTTGTGGTACGCATGTGGTGTCGTGTGGGGTATCCATGTGGTTTCGTATGGGTTGCGCATTTGGTGTCGTTTGGGATGCATATGTGGTATTGTGTGGGGTGCACATGTGGTTTTGTGTGGGATGCACATGTGGTGTCGTGTGGGATACGTATGCGGTGTCATGTGGGGTGTGCATGTGGTGTTGTGTGGGGTGCGCATGTGGTATTGTGTGGGGTGTACAAGTGGTTTTGTGTGGGGTGCGCATGTGGTTTTGGGTGGGATGCACATGTGGTATCGTGTGGGATGCAAATGTGGTGTCTTGTAGGATGCGCATGTGGTGTTGTGTGGAGTGCGAATGTGGTGCTTTGTGGGGTGTGCATGTGGTGTCGTGTGGGGTACGCATGTGGTGTCGTGTGGGGTTCACATGTGGTTTGGTGTGGGGTGCAAATGTGGTTTCGTATGGGGTGATCATGTGGTGTCGTGTGGGGTACACATGTGGTGCCATGTGGGATGCACATGTGGTGTCGTATATGGTGAATATGTGGTATTGTGTGGGGTGCTCCGCACATCCACGTTGACGGTCAAAACCAAAAATGGAGTTTCCAAGTTTGTTGAGATCCCTTACAAAATAACTTGAAATATTCAGGTAAACAAACTGAAAAGAGAAACTTGATTCATTATTGTCCAAGGGGCCTTGTAGTTTGATCAAGGGTAGAAAGAATGATGTCCAGAGAGAGGAAAGTTCATATTGTATGAAGACACGAGGATGATGATTCCATGCAAGGGAAAACTAGAAATCATGTTTTTGTTCTCTGTGGATACGTATTCAACCCATTTCAACCAAATTGGATGTGTCTCTTGTATTGGAATTGGAAGAGTTTCTTCGTCTACACGTCCTTTGCTCTACAATCAAGGCTGAGATACTTGTGTCCGGTAAAAAATGATATACGAAACACGTGGATGTTTGGAAACTTTTGGCGTAGCATATCACATTAATTTCTAGCAACTTTAAAATCTCACCTCATGTCTTCTATAGTTTCTCCCATGAGTATGGCGAGGACAATCCAAATGTGCTTTTGATAAATAGTTGGAAATAGCATAGTTAGTTTCATTTTCAAGTTGAGAAACATGGGTTTTGTCACCATTCCTACCATGTATTTTGGAAAAGTGAGTTGGATGGTATGTGCATAAGGTTGCATAAGATACCCTGTGACTTTAGAGGATCCACCAAAAGCTCAAGTATAATGGGACAAATGTCAAGGAACAGGAAGATAAAAGCAGGCATGCAACTGTGTGCACATAGTTTATAATCTGGAATATAATAGAAAAAAATGTTCAATAAACTCCTTCTCAAAAGAAAATGGTCATGCACCATTAAGGCACAAATGGATTGGATAAGCCTTGATTATGAACATAAACATGGTTTTTTTTCATGGAATCACTTGCCTCTAGTAGACAAGGGTAGGAATTCATCTTGTGCTAAACAGTATTGTCAATCAAGGTATTTGGTTGTGATAATTTTCATCTAGCTCTGTTCATAGAAGGGAAACAAGTTTTGTTGGGAGACTGATTTGTGTTCCGATTTTTTTAGTGAGGGTGTTGAAGTATAATATCAACAAGGTGGGATGTTTAGCATGTTAGGCGGCCAGATTAGAGATTGTTTCTCTAAAAATGAAGAGCAGTGAATTATGCATGTCTACAACCTGTAAGAATCTGGCTCATGGTTGCTGCATTGTCTACAGATAATGTGGTGGAGGTTTCACGCATTCATGGATGAATTAAAGAACTTGAACCCCTGATTCATCTATCAATGCCAGAAACCTCCAGCATAAGATGTTATCGTGATGTTCAATGCCACAAATGCTATCTTGATCTCTCAACATGAAGATCCAGGAAGAAGACATAGGAGGAGTCCACCTCTTTGTAACAAGAGAGGAATCTATAGTCCATCATGTGTTTCACTCCAGAGTTGCTCGCTTGTTATAGGGGAGGAGGTGATATACATATAAAATATACACTTGACTTTTGATGTAATGAATCTCTACCAAAAGGATAGGAGCGAGATTTTTTTACGATGCATTTCTTGTCATTAATAAATTACACTTGTAATGCCACATTCATGTTACATTTGTTCCAACAATTTGAGCTATGTTATGAGCATGCGCATGGAATTACCTAGATTATTTTGGCATAATGCTAGTGTGGAATTCCATGTGGAAAGCATGTGTTTGTTTTGCACCTCCTTGCAACTAATCATGACTTGGCGTTAGAAGAGTGGATGAAGGTGAAAATGGAATCTTTTGAGGGTGCGGACCCATAATCCTTCATTGGCCTAAGATTGCATGTGAAATCTTGAGAAAGCCAGGCTGACCTTGTTCATGCTTCTAACTGATTTAGTGGAACTGGGATGAGAGAGGCTTACTGCTCCGAGGATGGAAGCGGACTAGGCTATGAGAGGCTATGAGAGTCACATGGTGACATCAATAAGTTAGTTGATTGATTAGATTTTGTTACTGATATTGAAATTCATAATTACAGGATTGTGTGGCCTTATACACCCACAGGTGTAGCCATTACCATGCATACAATCAACCCTATTAGGCTAAGCTTACCAGAACCCTCTGATCCTTTTAGAATGGCATGTTACGTGGAAGGTTTCACACATGGATCCATGTGCCTCTGTGGTGGTGGTTGCTTCTATCCATCCTCCTCACCTGGAGGATGATCCTGCTTCCTTGGACCTGCTACTGTCTTCTAGACGAATCAACCAACACCTAATAGACATCTCCCCTTCAAGGAACCATAAAGTTCCTTCTGGAAGCACTAAATCCACATGAAAGGAAATTCTCCTTCATCAAATCTTCCACCGGGTTCTAGAAGCCAAAACAAGCTCTCCGGAAGCTATCAAGCCTCCAATGAACTGCATGGACCATGTGGTTGCTTCCACCTCAAACATCCACAATATTTGCAGAAGTTGGATCTGAAGTTGGGTCATTGACATATGCAGTGGATATTTTGAACCACAAAGCTACCATCCTTTAAACTTCGGAGGTCCACTCATGGACAACTGTTGCCATGGCAAGAGGCACTGTTCAGACAACGAGGCTGTCAGATTGAAAAAATTGTAATAAGTACCAGATGCAAGAACAGAATTCACACATAATTGATCCAAGAAAAGGCAAGGATAACACCATTAAGAAAATAGTCTCCGGAAGCTGCTTACCAAGAGAATTCTGGTGAGCATGTCAAGATGCACCAGCTGAGGCCGATGATGTTGTAGTAGCTGTTGATCGTCATGACATCCCAACAAGTTAGTAACAAAAATTCCAGGGATTACCGTAACAAAAAAAAAACGAAACTGAGTGCCCGGGTCGTGGCCAGCAATAATACCAAACACGTCCTCGTCTTTGGAGGTAGATATCCAAACACCTACAGAATAATCATTGTCCCAGCTCTTCTTTTGGCACCTAACACAACCGTTTTGGCGTGGATGTGCTCTCCTCCATCCTTTGTACACTTTTCAAAATCCTTTCCTATTTCTATTGGAACAAAATATATGAAGAAATCAGATAGCCTTCTCTGCAAGTACAAGTATGTAAGAGGACACTACGTGAGACACATCGTGATAGCTGGTGCCGAAAATGGTTGAGAGATGAGAAAGATAAACTTGAAAGAGTGAAATGTTAGTATACTCAAGAAGAGGACATCCCCTCTCCTACAAGAGTGCATGCACAAGTACACCTATTATGTGGAAATAAAATTATCCTATTTGCAAGCTCCCAACAACAACTAGCTAGAACTCAACAATAGAACGAGCTGCTCGGCTGCTCGAATGACAAACTAAAAGATGTCAGAAAACTTTGGTGTGTGGTGGTAGTTCCAAAATTGCCCAAAGGGTCCTCCCTTAGTCCACAACTATGTTTTGTGCGAGGTCTGAGTCTAAGCGTGAGCATTATGGCTGCCTCAGGCTATGTTTTTGGGAGCTGCACAGAGTTGCAAGACAGTCACTTCGGCGTTAGGATTTGGCCATGAAAATGAACTGACGAGTTATAGGGCTACTCTCAAGCTTTCCAACGCACCAAACCACATACGATTCAGTTTTCCGTAGCTCCCGCTACATCAGCCAAAGCGCGGCACACCAATCCAGCCGCTCAGTTAGCGGTGCACGTGACGTCCGCCCGCTGAGGCGCTCTCCCACATCAAGGACCCATCAAAATGCCCTTCCAGACGTGAAGATTTCCGTACATGTAGTGGTGGTGCCTCCTGTGCTTTTGGGGTACGTTGTGATGATTAAATCATCGAGTTTGGTGATGGGGATTGATGCGGTTCGAAACC
The DNA here is from genome assembly GCA_023375785.1 of Penium margaritaceum. Taxonomy (NCBI): domain Eukaryota; kingdom Viridiplantae; phylum Streptophyta; class Zygnematophyceae; order Desmidiales; family Peniaceae; genus Penium; species Penium margaritaceum. Next base: position 60,079 of record SZWC01004658.1, read on the forward strand.
CGTCCCCAGACCTCCTGCCGGAATTTTGACTAGTGGAACAAAATGTACTACTGAGTTTCGGACTTGAAGCAAGAATTTTGGCTGCCATCCAGTAACAACCTATACTACTGACTCCAGCGGATTATCCACTGGAATGACTCGGCTGTCTCCCGCTGATAATGCAAAAGATGTAATTTTTTTATCCCATTTTTTTGGACAGTGCGAAGCATCAAATCCGGACGCATTACGTTGCAGTGTAAACGCAGGGGCCCGATACCATGGGCCCCTGCGTAGACGGGCAAAACCCAATCCATCCGGACACCTAAGTGTCCAGAATGTATGGATGATTGCGTGTTACTCACCCTGGCAGATTTTCTACCGGCAGTCAAATCGCGGCTAACTCCCCGAGCAGCCACACACATCCCAACTTTGGAAGCTCATACCTCCCTCGTTACTTGTCCGATTCCAGTGATTCAAGTTGCACCGGATTCAACAACATGCCAACTTTCAGGAACATTAATCCAATCTGGATTTGGAGCACTCTCCAGGAATCTAGAGTAAATACAAGGATTTCCCCTCCTCTGGAAGCTTGTCGACGCCTCTCGGCACCGCATTGGGCATGCTAAGAGGAAATGTGCAACATTATCCCCATTGCACCTTCCATGCCCACTGCTCCTGCTTGCTCTAACTCATCTTTCACCGCATCCTCCAACCCTTAACAACTGGTCATCCGAAGTCCAACCATGCTCATGACATGCCGATCCACTCGTTGCGCTTTGGTGAAGGAATCTGCAAGCATGTGGCCCGTGCTGCAGTGCTGCAACACCACCTGTCCCTTCTCCACCATGTCCCATGCGTAATGGTAATGAACGTTGATGTGCTTTATCCTCCTGTGCTTTGTCGGGTTATTGGTCAGGGAGATAGCAATGGTATTGTTCACTTGCACCACCGGTGGCTGTTAGTGCGGTACACCCAGCTACCCCGGCAACTTGCGGAGCTGCACCGCCTCCTTGACCATTTCGACCAACACGATGTAATCCGACTCTATGGTGGAGGTGGCGACATGGTCATGCTTTCTGCTGCCCCATGAAGCCGCTGCACCAGCAAGGAAGAACACGTCACCGGATGTGGATTTTCGCTTTTCCACATCGCCAGTGTAGTCTGCATCAGTGTAGCAGACCAGATGCAAAGTGTCGGACCACCCTTTGCCATGAAACCTCAGGCACACATGCTGCGTCATCTACAGGTAGCCGAGGATGTGCTTGACCACCTTCCAGTGTAGTGGCCCTGGGTCAGCCACATACCTGCTCACTTGGCCTACCACGTAGGAAAAATCTGGTCGAGTCGAGACCATGGCGTACATGAGGCTGCCCACAGCCGATTGGTAGGGCACCCCTGCAATATCCTCTCGCTCTTCTTTCTTTTGGGGTTCCATTTCCACACTCATTTTGTAGGTTGTGGAGACTCGACTATAACTAGTATGCACTCCTCCATGGTGTATTGCTTCAGCACCTCGGCCACGTATTTGGCCTGCCACAGCTCAAGCATGCACGCCCTCCAGTTTCGCATGAAGCTCACCCTGAGGTACTCCAGTTTCCCCATGTCCGACATCTAGAATCTGCTGCTCAGTTGCTTTTTCAGCCGCTGCAGGCTCGGCAGGTCCGTCGAGCACAAAATGAGGTCATCCATGTAGAGTGAATTTTTTTTTTATGGAGCTCCTTGTCCCATCACACGTACATGCTCTGATCCTGCTCAGCACTTGGAGTTGTGCCATGAAGTTGTTCATCTATTGGTACTAGGATCTGGGCATTCGTTTTAGCCCATACAAGGACTTGCACAGCTCACATACCTTACCTTCCCGCACCTCCACCCCATCTGGCACCTCCATGTAGATCTCTTTTTCTATGATGCCATTGAGGAATGCCGTCATCACGTCCATTTCAGGGAGCTCCATGTCCTTTGCGGCTGCCACCACAAGGGTCGCCCAGATTCTTGTGAAATTGGCGACGAGAGCGAATGTCTTATTATAATACTTGCACTTATGTTGCGTGTATCTCTTTTGCCACTAGCTGCGCCTTATATTTTTCAACCACACCTTCCTTTGTGAATTCGGTCTTGAAGACCCACTTTGAGCTGATGACCTTGGCATCTTTCGACCTGTCAACCAGTTCCCACGTGTCATTTTCCATGATGGACATCAGCTCTAAATGTTAATGGCTACATCCTATGTGAGTAAGCACTTCTTGCATGGTTGTTGGCTCCGTTGATACAGCCAGCATGCATCTCTTCATGCTAATCCATCGGCCGGTCCTTGCCTCGAAGCGCTTCCTTGCTTTTTGCTACCTCCCGGTGCGGCACGGTAGTTTTGGTGGTATATCTTTGATCTGCTGCGATCCCTCCAGCTCTGCATGCTCCCGAGAATCATCGACCAGAAGGCTCTCTAAGGATCTCTCCCGCTCCGACGAAGCATCGCCTGCATGGGCGGCATGTCCAATGGTTTTTCCACCAACGCCCGATGTGTACTCTGTAGAGAGTGCACGCCTTGGCACCTTTGGGCCCCATCCGCCATATCCTTTCAACAGATCTCCTCATCAGCTTGATTATTATCAGAGTCCATTGCATTGGCTACCACGACTGATGCACCACCGTACTCCAATGCCACATCCTCAACTCTGGCGTCCACTGACTCCTTTTCGAAGTCAAGGAGCTAGAACCACTCCCCCGTCTTTGGAGATTCCAAAACACCCAGTTTGTTACTGTTAATGTAACTCTGCTACTCGTCAAACTCGACATCTGCACTGCTGATTACCTCCTCCTTGTGCATTTCGTACAGCCGGTATGCCTTATGTACGCCACCATAGCCAAGGAAGAGATACAACATTGCTCGCGGCTCTAGATTGCTGTCGCACCACTGCGCAACCTGCACCATTGCATGCGCCTTCCACCCGAACAATTTAAGGTGTACCACATTTAGCTTGTGCCTGCTCCAACCTCCTGCGGCTTCTTCCAGCCACTCTTATCCTTCAGCACCTCTATTGGGTTGAGGTTGACGATGTAGCTCTTCGTGCACATAGCATCCGTCCAAGAGCTTCGCAGTAATTCTGCATCCACCAACATGGTCCGTACCATGTTCAGCAACGTCTGTTTTGTTCATTCCGCAACCACATTAGACTGAGATGAATAAAACATTGTCTGTTCCTATTCTATTCCCTGCTGCTTCAGCCACCCACTACAAGCCACGTACTTTCCGCCGTTTTTGCTGAGTAGGACTCTGACCTTCTGGCCATTCTGCCTCTCCAGCATGGTGACGGAAGCCTTCAGCCGGTCCAAGACCTCATCTTTCCGCTTCATGAATTACACTTCATTTTTTTTGCTGGAGTCATCTATGAAGGTGATGAAGTAATGCGTGTTGCTCTTTGAAACCATCTTGAATGGTCCGCACATGTCGTTGTGCACGACCTCCAGCAGGTCCAAGGCATGATTCATATTCTCATTGAACGGTTTGTACCACGTCTTGTCAAAAATCCAAGGCTCGCACGTTTTGTGTGTTACTGCATCTGTCGCCTCTTCCACACCGTCAATGAAGAGGCCATGTACCAGTTCGTGCTTTGCAATCTCCTTAAATGACTGCGGGTAAGGAATGCCCTAGTCGTCGGTGCTAGAGCTTGAGATCAGCTCCCCCTCCTTTGATCAGGTTGACGGTGCGTTACTGCGATTTTGTTGAATCTGTTACCATGGGGATTACCTTTGTCTCCACGATATAAAGGTCTCCCTTGCGCTTGGCCTCCAGCACGGTCTTGCCACCACCTTCCTTCCGCGTGACTACCCTCTTTCACGTGAAGAGCACGTCGTACCCCTTGTCCGCCAAGCGGTTGACAGTTAGAATTTCAGCCAAGCCTGGTACATGCTGCACGTCCTTGATGATGTGCTACACCCACTTTCCACCAACCACCACCTCCACGTCCACATCTCCTTGGCCAGCCGCCGGTTTGACCTTGTCGTTCGCGACCACCATGGACTTGCTGGACCTGGTGTAGTTCATGAACCCGACCTTCTCGACCTGGGCGTGCTCCTTCACTCTGGAGTCAAGGCATCACCGGTTAACCTTCTTGAGGTTGTGGTTCTGAGTGTTGTTAAGAAGCTGTTGGCTCTAGTGGGTGTGGAGGCACCGTCAAGGATGCCTAGCTCTTGCTGATACACACTACCAGTGTTTGGGGCAGCCAATGGACACCTTTGGTGAAGAGTGTGGAGCACAAGGATCACGGATGTGAGTGGGTAGAACACGTCGCATTCAGTATAACTGAATGAAAACACGATTTTGTTAATTAGTACAGAGATATGACATCAGATCCTTATAGCCTGCGATCTAAGCTTTCCAACGCATCCAAGCGCGCCCAAATCGGAGCAGTAGAGCCCCTGCTACGGCCGTCGAAGTAACCCTTGGTGGAGCCGCCCACCTTGCCTTGCACGCTAGGCAACGGGAGGCGCTTCGACGATGACTCGTCGGAGCGCCTTCCTTCGCCCAGAAGTCAAGGAGAAGTTCACCCTGGTCAAGGAGAACTCTCTGGTTGCTTCCTTTATGGCCCTGGTGCATTGGGAGCCTACTGGAGTTGANGCATCCAAGCACGCCCAAATCGGAGCAGTAGAGCCCCTGCTACGGCCGTCGAAGTAACCCTTGGTGGAGCCGCCCACCTTGCCTTGCACGCTAGGCAACGGGAGGCGCTTCGACGATGACTCGTCGGAGCGCCTTCCTTCGCCCAGAAGTCAAGGAGAAGTTCACCCTGGTCAAGGAGAACTCTCTGGTTGCTTCCTTTATGGCCCTGGTGCATTGGGAGCCTACTGGAGTTGAGCCCTGATCACTGGCGGTGGATTATCTCGCCACCCATGGCGGGTACCAGATTCCACCCGCCCAATACCCGAACTTCGGGCCAGGCGAACTTTCTGAATACTCACTCAAATCGAGCGATTCAAAGCTCGATCCTGCATGGAAAAATCCAAGAAATCCAAATCTAAAGTCATGTCAGGTGTTTGACCACTCTTCAGTGGTCACACCAGGGAGTACACTCAACGGCACTCATGGCAAGGGGCACACCATGTCAACAATCTCCCCCTTGCACCGCAGCCTTGATGCCCTGTCCTTGGAACCTGTAGTATTTTAAACTTCACAGCGCAGACCAAGCTCCATGCAGCTTGCGTCGTGCCTGTCCTTGGGCTGTGCCTTGGTCATGGCATTGGCGAGCATGCGCTTAGTGCCACAATGCACAATAGCCGCATCTCCCTTTGCCACCAAGTCCCGCGCGTACTGATGACGGATCTCGATGTGCTTGGTCCTCCTGTGCAGCACCGGATTCAGGGTCAGACTGATGGCACTCCTGTTGTCCACATTGAGTACCGTCGGCTTCCTTTGCGACACGCCGATCTCCTTTAGCAGCCGCCGCAGCCATACCGCCTCCTTTGCGGCTTCTGCAAGCGCGATGTACTCCGCTTGGGTGCTGGACAGTGCAACACAGTCGTGCTTCCTGCTTGCCCATGAAACTGCTGCACCACCAAGCACAAACACATACTCCGACGTTGATTTTCTGTCATCCACATCACCAGTCCAGTCAGCATCGGAGTAGCTGACCAACTCGAGGGAGTCGTCACGTGCTCCCCCTCCAAAAACGAGCCGCGACTGTTTTGCCGCCTTGAGATAGCGGATGATCCGCTTCACCGCTTGCCAATGCAACGGCCCAGGGTCAGCAACGTAGCGGCTCACTTGGCCCTCCGCGAAGGCCAGGTCGGGCCGCGTCGCCACCATGGCGTACATGATGCTGTCCACTGCGGACTGGTATGGCACACCTGCCATCTCCTCCTTCTCCTCGTCCGTGCTCGGGCCCATGCTCGAGCTCAGCTCACACGTGGTGGTCATGGGTGTGCCGATGGGGTTGCACTCCTCCATGTTGTAGCGGCGGAGCACCCCTTGCATGTACTTTGCCTGCCCCATCTCGGGCGTGCGTGCCTTGCGGTCCCTCTTGATGGCGACGCCGAGGTAGTACTCGAGCTCGCCCATGTCGGTCATTTTGAACCGACCGCCCAGTTGCCGCTTGAGGTTCACCAACTCCTCCATGTCCGACGACACGACGATGAGATCATCCACGTAGAGTGCTACGATCTGGTGCAACCCCGGCTGCTTCCGCACGTACACGCTGTGATCCGCCTCGCAGCGCTTGAAGCCAAGCTCGGCCATGAAGCCGTCCATTTTCAGGTACCACATGAGTGGGGCTTGCTTCAGCCCGTAGAGCGCCTTGCGAAGCCGGCACACCTTCCCCGACGGTGCGTCCACCCCCTCCGGCACCTCCATGTAGACCTCCTTGTCCAGGTCGTCGTTGAGGAACGTAGTTTTCACGTCTATTTGGTGGACTTCGTAGTCGCGCACCGCCACCACCGAGAGGATGGAGCGAATGGAGGCGAACTTCGCCACCGGCGCGGAGGTTTCATCGTAGTGTTCAACCTTTCGCTGGGCGTACCCCTTTGCGACCAGCCGCCCCTTGTATCGCTCCACCTTCCCCTCCTTGGTGAGCTTCTTCTTGAAGATCCACTTGGAGCCGATGATTTTCGCACCCTCCGGCCTGTCAATCAGCTACCAAGTGCCATTCTCTTCATAGGAGGCGAGCTCATATTTTATAGCTCCCTCCCACTCAGCCCCATCCTTCCGCTGCAACGTCTCCTTGACGGTCTTGGGCTCCTCTTGTGCAAAGAACGCTCGAGCGAGTCCAGTCCAGATGCCCTCTGCAGCATCGTACCTCTTTGCCGTCCTCCTTGCGCGTCCGCTTCTCCAGGGCTGCTGCTGTTGGGGCTACTGCTGCTGCTGCTGCCCCCTTGCGGTGCCACTTTCACCGCTGGCCTGCTCCTTCTCTCTTGGGGACCATGGGGATACGGGCTCACTCCCCACCTCTTCGTTCAGCTCCACTGCTGCCGGCGCTTTGGACTCATCGTCCGACTCGGCTGAATGCAAATCAGCAGCTCCCACATCGCCCGGATGGTTCTCGCCGGCTGGAGCCGATGGGACGTCACCCTCTTTTGCGTCCTCCGACGTCTCCCCCTCGAGGAGTGGCGGCCACTCCCCACACTGGCTGAGACCCGCGTCCTTGTCCGTCCAACGGCTGGCCTCGTCGAACGTGACATTGTGACTCTTCACGATCTGCTGCCTCCGCGGGTCGAAGAGCCGGTACGCCTTGCTCCCGCTCTCGTACCCGACGAAGATGCACCGGCGAGTCCGCGGGTCCAGCTTGCCCCGCCCCTCCCGTGCCTGCACAACAGCATGTGCAACACAACCAAACGTGCGGAGGTGTGCCACAGTTGGCTTCCTCCCACTCCACACTTCTTGTGGCGTCTTCCACACCTTGGACTCCGCGTCGTTTAGCGGCTTCGTCGGCGTCAGGTTCATGATGTACGCCGCTGTCCGTGCCGCCTCGCCCTAGTACCGCTGCACGAGGCCGGCATCGCTCAACATGGACCGGACCATGTTGAGGATGGTGCGGTTTGCCCTCTCGGCAACGCCGTTCTGCTGCGAAGAGTGTGGCGTATTTTTCTGCCACGCGATCCCCTTGCTCTTCATCCATGCCGAGCAGCCCTCGTACTCCCCGCCGTTGTCGCTCCGGAACGCCTTCAACTTCAACTCCGTTTGGCGCTCCACAGCCGCCACGAACTCCTGCATGCACGACAAGACATCGCTCTTCCTCTTGATGATGTAGAGGTAGAGCTTGCGGCTGTTGTCGTCGATGAAGGTGACGAAGTAGCGCGCCCCACCAATGGAGGGCTCGAAGGGTCCACACACATCGGTGTGCACTACCTCTAACTTTGCCGATGCACGCGTCCCCTTTCCTGCAAACGGCTGCCGTGTCGCCTTGCCGATCATGCACGGCTCGTACACGGCGTCCTTGGCTGCATCAAAGCTCTTGACCTCAAGACCCCACACCACTTCCTTCTTCGCCATGTCCCTCACCGTTGAGGGAGCGATGTGGTACAACCGGCGATGCCACAGGTCCAGGTCCCCTTCATCCTTCGTCGCGAGGTTGGTGGCATCGGTCCTCACCGCATCGGCAAGAACATTGGTACGGAGAAGGTACAGGTCCTCCTCCCTCTTGCCACGTGCAATTACCTCGCCGTCCCCCTCCTTCCGGATGATGGCCTCCTTCTTGTTGAAGAGCACCTCGAGCCCCTTGTCCGTAAGGCGGCTCACTGACAGCAGGTTTGCCCCAAAGTTGGGCATGTGGAGCACGTCGTAGATGGTACACGGAATGGTTTTCCCGTTCACCACTGACTCGATACGAACATTGCCTTCGCCCGCGACTAACTCCGTTTTGCCGTTGGCGACTGTCATGCGTCGCTCAGTGGCACCGTAGGTGACAAATGCCGCCCGGTTGCATTGCATGTGGCGGCCTGATCCGGAGTCAATCACCGTGACGTACGGATCCGTCAAGTCGGTAGACTCCCTGCCAATCATGGCTTGGGTGGCCTTCTTCCCGCCCTTCCCGGGCTGGTCCAACTTCTTGTTGGGGCAGTCGCGTGCGTAGTGGCCCTGTTTGCCACAGTTGTAGCACTCCCCCTTCTTGTCACCTTTCTTGGTGCCCTGATTTGCACCCTTCCCCTCCTTGCCTCCCCCTCCACCTTGAGGACGGACGGCATAGGCGGAACTCGATGTTGCCCCACTCTCTCTCCCACCGCGCCGCATCCATTCGTTACGGGCATACTCAGCCACCTTTGGGTACTTCAGCTCATTGGCGGACCAGCCGCCTACAACGGTGATCATGGGACTCCAACTGTCCGGCAAGGCCAGGAGGAGGATCATGGCTTGCAGCTGAGGGTCGACCTTCCACCCAGTGGCTACGCACTCGGCAGTTAATGACTCAATCTGCTACAGGATCTCCATGATATCGTCGCCTTCATTGGCTCGGAGGGTGACGAGCCTCTTGAAGACGAAGAGCTGGTTAGCAAGGTTGGTGGACTGGTAGATGGTGCAGAGTTTCTTCCAGGCCTCCGTGGCCTCCGTGCATCCTTGAATGAGGGAGCGCTGCGTCGGAGCAAGCGCATACACCAACAAAGCAAGCGTCTTCTTGTTGCGCTTCTTGTACGCTTCCACTTCCTCCGGCGTCGCGGTATCCGGAGGAGCAGTTTCTTCACCCTTGAACAGCTCAAGCAGGCCCTTGTCATCGAGGAAGACCTCAAACTCCCACCTCCAAAGGTGGAAGCCAAGCCCGTCGAACTTGGAGACGCCGATGCTCTCTTGCTCGGTCGGTGCCATGGCGAGCGGCGGTAGCGTGAAGGTTGTAGAGCTAGGGTCCTTCTGGGCACGTGGGCCCATAATCCTTTGTTGGCTCTAGTGGGTGTGGAGGCACCCTCAAGGATGCCTCGCTCTTTCTGATACACACTACCAGTGATTGGGGCAGCCAATGGACACCTTTGGTGAAGAGTGTGGAGCACAAGGATCACGGATGTGAGTGGGCAGAACACGTCGCATTCAGTAGAACTGAATCAAAACACAATTTTGTTAGTTAGTACAGTGAGATTACATCAGATCCTTATAGCCTGTGATCTAAGCTTTCCAATGCATCCAAGCACGCCCAAATCGGAGCAGTAGAGCCCCTGCTACGGCCGTCGAAGTAACCCTTGGTGGAGCCGCCCACCTTGCCTTGCACTCTAGGCAACGGGAGGCGCTTCGACGATGACTCGTCGGAGTGCCTTCCTTCGCCCAGAAGTCAAGGAGAATTTCACTCTGGTCAAGGAGAACTCTCTGGTTGCTTCCTTTATGGCCCTGGTGCATTGGGAGCCTACTGGAGTTGAACCCTGATCACTGGCGGTGGATTATCTTGTCACCCATGGCGGGTACCAGATTCCACCCGCCCAATACCCGAACTTTGGGCCAGGCTAACTTTCTGAATACTCACTCAAATCGAGCGATTCAAAGCTCGATCCTGCATGAAAAAATCCAAGAAATCCAAATCAAAAAGTCAGATCAGGTGTTTGACCACTCTTCAGTGGTCACACCAGGAAGTACACTCAACGGCACTCATGGCAAGGGGCACACCATGTCAACAGAAGCACCTTCTTGCCTTTGGCATCCTTGCCATCTGCCTTTCCCTCCTCGGTGAAATCACAGGCTAAGTGGCCCTTACTGGTGCAATTGCGACACACACCCTTATTGGCGCCCTTCTTGTCGCTGCCATGTCCGCCACCTCCCTTGCCCCCGCTTCTGTAGCACGTGTGGTGGTGACGAGGGCCGATGAGGAAGACGAGGAGTCCTAGCAACTCTATCACTGCGCCTCGTTGCGGATGTACTCTACAACCATGCTATAGGTGAGCTTGTCATGTGCCCATCCTCCCAGGACAGTGATAAGAAGGATCCAACTGCCAGGATGACCATGAGAGGGCCATCCCCTGCTGCTGCGTATCGATCTTCCATTCCATGTTGGTACACTTTAAGGCGTGCAACTGGATCTACTGCATGTCAGAAATAACATCATCTTCCTCCTCGATTCTCACGGTGAGAATTCACTTCATTACAAATATTTTATTCTTAAGAGACTTGGATTGATGGATGACGGAGAGTTTTTGCCAAGCTTCGGTTACCAGCTTACAACCTTGGAAGTAGCCTCACAGAGCCTCAACTGTCCCAGACACCAAGAGCATAAGCGCCTCCGTTTTCTTTTTTACAAATACCTACTTCTCCTCGTCCATAGCTGTCACCTCATCGAGCAGTGCCATTCTCTTCATGACCTCTAGCAGCACGTTATGTGCGAGGTGGAGCTCAAAGTGCCACCTCCATAGCCCAAAGCCAGGCCGTCTGCATACTTCTAGATGGGCTGCATATCCTTTGATGCCATCTGTGCAATCTTCCACTCCAGGTCCTCAGAGTTTGTCGGCAACGTCGTCCGCGACGACAATCCCATCCGCCGCGAACGGCGTGAACGATGTGAAGACTGGTCAAAGCCGTGGGTCCATAACCCTTTGTCTAAAAGGTGTGTGGTGGCAGTTCCAACGTGGCCTAAAGGGTCCTTTCTCAGGTCACGGTTGTGTTTTGTGCGAGTTCTGATTCCAAGCATCAGCTTTCTGGTCGTCTCACGCTACGTTTCTGGGAGTTGGACGGAGTTATAAGAAGGTCAATTTTGCAAAGAGAATAACAGTATTTTTGCATTAGTTTTTGGACATAGACATGAACTGACGGGTTATAGTGCTACTCTCAAGATTCTAAATGCACCAAATTGCATGCGATTTGGTTAACCGTAGCTCCCGCTATGTCATCCAAAGCGCTGCGCACCAATCCACCCATGGTGCCCGTCCGCTGAGGCGCTCTTGCACATCAAAGACCCATCAGAACGCCCTTCCGGAGGTGCAGGTATCCCTAAACATATGCCTCCTGTGCTTTTGGGGTGTCTTTCAATGAGTTAATCATAGAGTTTAGTGATGGGGACTGACACGGTTCGAAACCTGTCCGTGGACCTACTGTCGGAATTTTGATCGTCCCTAAGTAACAAACTATACTAGTGAGTTTCGGACTCCGAGCCAGGATTTTGGCCAGGTCCCCCAGTAAGAACATGTACTACTGAATCTGGCGGATTATCCACCAGAACAACTCAGTAGTCTTCCGGGCATAATTTGTCAGGTACAATTTTGTTACTCACTCTGGCAGATTTCTACCAGCAGTCGAATCGCGGTGAACTCCTCAAGCCATCGCGCACACCCCAACTTTGGAAGGTCGTGTCTTCCTCGTTCCTTGTTTGATTCTGGTGATTGAAATTACACCGGATTAAGCAACATGTCAAATTTCTGGAGCTTTAGTCGAGTATATATTTGGAGCATTGTATAGGCAGCTCGAGTAAGTTGCAAGGATTTTCCTCCCTCGAGCGGCTTGTCGACGCCTCCCGGCACCAAACCCAGCCATGCTAAGGGGAAAAATACAACAAAAGAAGCACCTTGTGTAAATTATAAATCCCTAAAAAACGAGACTAAGAACGTATATGTTGAACTTCCATTTCTCCTACTCTTTCTCCCTCCGGATTTGATGTCTTCTAAGAGATTATTGAGTTACAAAGAGCTATGCCACTGAAAATGGCCTCCGGGAGCTGGTCACCTGTGAAAACTCTGGTGAGCATGTGAGGAGATACCGGCCAAGGCTATTGCTCTTTATGTTGTTGTAGAATGTCAAAAAACCTCAATGAGTGTGTTGCGATAAGTCGAGAGCTCCCCGCGACCGACATAAGCAACACTTTCCATGACCCACATATGCAAGCCACTAAAAGGTAGCAAGATCAGAGGATGAAGGTGACAAGTCTCAATGAGATAGAGCATGAGATGCAATCACAAAATTAATATATTGACATGTTAAGGGAGTAACAAGAGCGGTACATGAAACATCGAGGAGCAAAAGCCTATGACAAACGTACACCATTTTGCATAGTGAACTAGAACTTTTTGTTGCAGAGCCATTTCATGAGAAAGTTTGCCTGCTTCTGCTATATGTCATTACCGACACAAACATCACTACTTGCAATATGCTATTAGACAAATGATGCTCAGTATTGATGTGCTTTGTTTGTGTATGACACATGCTATCGGTGAGATAACGTGTACGCTAATGTTTGCAACAGATGGTGATGCATGCAATGGACTAGAAAAACGTCTACACAAGAATTCACAGCTAAACGCTTTTACAAACCCCATTTTCTGAAGGCAATTTTCTCAGCATAGGTTGAGCTGTGTGCTGTGCAGCCCTGCCTCTTGGAAATGACTGTATTGCCTTTGGCAGGGAAGATGTATCATGAGCTATTGCGAATATCGTGATACTAGGCCCAATCAATATCACTAATGGTAATGTACCCAAAAACAACCACCAAGGGTTGCCCTTGAGAGTATGAGCCCAAGCATAGAATGGACATGACGTATGGAATAATGTGCAGAGTAGCCTCCAAATGGAGCTGATGAGGATGTTGTGGTAACTATGAAGCTTACAACAGAAGTAGCAACCTCACATGTCATAGTAGGAAGGAGCATGAGGAAAGCAACAACCACGAGGTATGTTGTGACATCAACAGGCTCCCCTGGATGAGCTAGACCTTTTACCAGGGAAATTCTATGCCTATTGGGCGTCACATGCATGGATCCAGAGGGAATTGTGGCCCTTGTGTCATAAAAAAAAAACCTCAACACTATGACATAACCGCTGTGATGCACGTGGATCACACAAAAGTGTCAGTTATGCTCAATCTCCATACCAGGAAGACATGGTCTGGAACACGAACATACACATTTCACACAGGCTGGAAGGAAATCCTTGATATCCTGGACAGCATTGGGTTTTGGGGTTGTAATTAAGAGATACTCAACATAGACCAAGACAGAAAAGAAGGGTATAGAGGAGGCACTAACAAACAGAGCTTGGTAATGATACCATCTCGCTCCAAAGTAGTGGAGATCCTGAAGGCGCCAGACTCGGTTTGTGTGATTGTCAAAATTTAAAGTTTGTATCAGGAGGAAAAATGCGTATGAAGAGAAACTGACATCTACATGTAGCACAACCAATACTATCTGGTAATCCACAGTCATCACCTCCCCCATAACAAGAAAGGGATGCAAGCATAAGGACAGAATGGGCTATATTGTAAGAGAAATTTCCATTAAAAAAAAAGGCATCACAAGACTCGACAACTCTTCCATGTCCAGGGTCCCAGAATTGGTAAGCCTTGGACTGGGAAGAGACACTATAGAAAGGACAGAGACAATCACTTGGAGACATATTGACAGCGTGACGGTCCTCAGAGAGCTGAACCCAAGCGATGCTACTCCACACACAAGCAAGACAGAGGTCTGCGTGACCACAGACCACCAGACAGAGGTGTGCATTGTGACATGACGCAAAATCATGAAAGACTCGTTTCCAAACCCACATCATGTAGGGCATGGCCTCAAACAAAAACGACAGGAGGAGGCAAGACTCTTTAGGGCGGGTGTGAACATCTTGAGCTAGAGTGCAGATCTAATGCTTAGACACACAATTTTACTTTGGTGTATATGAAGCAGAGAGTTCTAATTGTACTCTTTGCGACAGAAGAAAACAAGCAATGGGCCCCATGGATTTCCCACCATGATTGGACCAAAATGATAAGAGCTTACTCTGGCAAGTATGATCATCATGGAAAAGAAAAGAATTGAAAGTTACCCCGGAATTCATCCTTTGAGCAAGGGTAAAGATCCAACAAAAGTGAGAGAAGCGAGGCAGAGCACTTGACAACCAACCCCAAGAAGAGGGGCCGTGACATCCGCATGATCAAGTGGAAGTGGGTGAAGTATGCGGGAGTTTTGCATGGAAAGGATAGGCAATGCCATTTGCCTTTCGAATAATCAAGACATTCAGTAGTGAACGAGGCAGGGAGCATACTCGGGTCAAAAACAACAATAGGCTAACGATGCAATGGGTTGTTGATTGCGGTTGTGTGCATAAGGGCAGGGCGGTGATGGTGCAGGTGTATGTGCTCGGGAGAAAGCAAGGGGGAAACATGCACATGTAGCACAACAGTAGCTCCTGGAAAAGGTGTAAGAAAAGAGCACAATGAAACCTGTCACAATGATCCCTCAAAATACAGGAAAACTAGTGACTGCAACGACACAATACAGATGCTGCAAGAAAAGACGGTCCATGCCCTAGTCATCAGGAGAAGTTTCAGTCAACAAGATGACCTTGAGCACATACAAAAAGAGCATATCAGACAAGAATAGATCACCCGCATGACCAACAAAGCATACAATACCAACCACCTATGCTGGAATGCATGATTGATCATGTACTTTTTGTACACAGTTTGATGCCTGCACTCAGAACTCCTTAAGTATGAATTGCTAATGAAAGAGGGTTTTCTCCCCCCTATAATTTGTTTACTCATGGGTCAAGTTATTTGAACTAATAAGAAAACCAAAGTATTGAAAAGAGTTGATGAAAAATGTACTTTACTGCAAACTTTCATCATAGGTCTTGTAACAAGTTCATTGGTGGCATAATTCCTGTAGTAGGCTCTCTTTGTAAAACTGGCATCATATTACAGTCAAGACTTTTGAAAGTGTAAATTATTTCCTATTGACTCCCTCCTCCCCACCTCTACCACACGTCCTCTCCTGCTTCCCCCTCCCCCGAACCCCCAAAGTATATTGGGAGAGTGTATCGGGTGGTGTATGTGGTGGGGATGATGAAGCGTGCACAAATGTGCAAGAGAAGAAAACAATATGCATGTTCCTTGTTAGTTATCTCAATAACATACATTTGGGTATTTGAATTGACTCTGCCACTGTCAACCTCCCAATTCATGCACCCAATACACTTTTGGCCTGGAGGGAGGGGAAGCCAGGGGCCCTGTTGTAAAATGTTGGACCTCATGTTCACCCCTTCCTCCCAAAACACAAAGTATACTAGGCAAATGTATTTGACAGCGAATTCCGTGAAGTGTGAGAGCAGCAATAAAAACATTCACTAGTGAACAGTGTAAAAAACATCTATAATGACATTTCATGCACCAATAGAAGTACATCAATTGACAGAACTCATCTATTTAGAGATGATTTAATAGTAAAAAACCCAGCCATACTGCATGTATCAAAATTCTTTAGGTGTGTCAACCGTCCACCACTCCTACTCCCTCCTCCTCTTCTTTCGATTGTATGTGGGGATTGTATTGAGGTGTGTGTATGGTGGACCATAAATCATGTACACAAACATAATTAAAAGGTTTAATTTAGGTTCCTTGACATTTCTCTTGAGGATATCCACTTTTGAATTTATGATGACAGCCCCACAATTCACTTTCTAACACATTCACCCTATATACTTTCAAATTCAAGGTGGGGAAGTGTAAGCCGGAGAGTGCCAACAGCACTGATCACGGCTTGAGGCTTCCTTGAATGTGTAATCTGAATGTGGATTTGGAATCGCCAGGAAAAACCCTGCGAGATCGACCCAGGAACGGGGTCAATCCATCAAGAATTGAGGAAGTTACGCCCGGCCAAAGGTTGGACCGGCCGAGGGGCAAACAGGTGATGGGAATTCATCCCCAAGGATCAAGGCACGACCCTCGGAAGACCCAACAAGGCCGAAGCGCGCCTTGGGGCCCGGTTAGTCAATGAATCAAGGATCATTGAGGGCCAAGGGCGCTTCGGAATGGCGTCCTGAGGTGTTATTGCCAGAAAGGGCGCTTCGGGCGGCCGTCACCGCTGCTAGTGGTGCTGCCAGCGGCAGATTGCCGTGGTTCATGGAAACGGCCATATCTCGACCGTTCCTCCACAGAATGATGCGATTCTTGGTGCATTAGAAAGCTCGGAAGATGAGCTACGTGATGCTAAGGCAATAAAGCTCATCCCAGGCCCATATGGAGCCGCACAAGGCTCGGCGACCTCGGGTCGCCTAGGATGTGTCATCATGTCCATATAGTCTTGTATGTTGACACTTGAATAACAAGTACAGTTTACTCCCACTGTTCCACACGTGTTCCCGTGCTCCCCCAAGATGACCCTACTCTTCCGCAAACCCGGGAAGGTGTGCACCGGCCTCCCCTTGGTCGCCGTTGCCACCGGTTGGTGCCTACACTATCCGGTTGAGGCTAGCACACCGCGCCCGGTTCACATTTGGTATCAGAGCCACCCTTGGCTCAGGGGCACAATCATCTACGTGGCAACCTCTCCTGGTCAGCATATACTAGTACATATCTCGTCTCTTTGGCGGATCCGTGTCCAAGGCCAACCACGCACTCCGGTGATAGGGCGGTAACCAGAGGACCCATTGAGGAAGAAGTTGTACCGGATGCAAGGATGACTTCATCCGGCACGTTCTCGATGGCTGCGGCGTTTGACGCGCAAGGTGAAGTAACAGTGGCCGCAGCGCTGCAGAAGTTGCTCGCCGACATGCATGCCAAGATTGACCTGTTGGAGAAGCAAAACGCGTATCTCAATCAAGAGCTCGTGAAGCGTCCTGTGACAGCACCAGTGGCAGTTGCCACCGCAAACGTACCTGCGGTGGGTGTCCCGAGCCCGCCCAAGTCGGAGTCGTTCGACCCATCAAAGAAGGATGGGCCAGCTCCACATGCTTGGATACTTGTACTAGAATTGTACTTCACCGCCATCAGCGTGGATGCCTCAAGGTACGAGGCGCGCCGCGACTATGCCGTGACCCTGTTGAGAGGGACATCGTTGGATTGGTGGGCCGATGTGATGCGGTCCAATCCACACGGCAGTGGAGCAGCAATGGTCACTGGCTTTGCAGCCGCGACCGGAATGTCAACCCCATCAGCTCCAATGTGCAGCAGTGGTGACCCTACCCTGAAATGGCCGACCTCGTGGAAGGAGTTCACGGAGTCGTTCATCAAGCGCTTCACTGTGGGTGATGTGAGGAACAACGCACATGCCAAGCTGCGTCGGCTTCGCCAAACTGGCGGCGTCGCCGACTACACCCGTAGGTTTCGTGAGATCATCGCCAACTCTGGCTTTGACTCGCATGAATTGTGCTTCCACTATAGCAACGGCCTCAAGAACGATGCTCGCGCTGTGACGGTGATGCACGACCTCAATAATGACCTGTCGGCAATGATCGCAGCAGCTGAACGGTACGACTCGCGCGTGCAACAGGCTCATGCCAACAGCCACAACTCTTTTGGTGGTGGTTACGGTAAGCGGGCCAAGAGCGAAGTCACGCCCATGGAGATCGGAGCGCTACAATAGCGCAAGTGCTACAACTGTGGCAAGCCTGGCCACATTGCGTGTGATTGTCGGAGTCCAAAGAAGGGCGACGGCAAGGGTAAGCGACAAGGAAAAGGGAAGCAAGCCACAACGGAAGCAGACAAAGCAACAAAGGAGTCCTGAAACGAGGAGAGCCGGGAGTAGATGGCGATACTCCTGGCTCCTCTCAGCCCAAACCGCCAGTTGACCGCCCACCTGAACACCTTGCGGCAATTAAGGGGGTTTCCGAGATCAAGGCATGGGACACGGGGTATGAGGAGGAGCAGCCCGCACTTCTCTTGGAGGCGCAAGTGAAAGGCGTCAAGGAGAAGGTGGGGAGCCTACTGGATTGTGGCGCGAGCCACAGTTTTGTGAGCATGGAGTGTGCTCGGAAGTGGGGCCTTGCGCTCATGAGCAAGAAGCGGACCGCTAACCAAGTGGACGGCACGATTGAAGTGGGATACCTGGCCCGTCCCCTCTCCATTCGTGTGGGGAAGCTTTGCATAACGACCGTATACTGGGTGTGCCTGATGAAGGATTACGATTTGATCCTCGGTCGTGAATTCCTCCACAAGTACAACCCCGCCGTCAATTCGGAGGCGCGCACCGTCTCAGTCAAGCTCGGAGACAAGGAGCATCCCCTACCTACGTGGTCTGAGGAAGAGGCCGCGGAGGAGGAGACTTGCAAGGAGGAAGCGCCGCAGTAGTCGGTCCTTGCAAGGAGGAATCGGCATCGTTAATGCTGAACTTGGTGCAGCTCAAACGCGCAATTCGAAAAAAGGAGCAGATTTTTCTGGTGTTTGTGCGAGACGTGGAGGACGATTTCGATGAACCAGAGGACGTGGCGCCTGCTGTGGTGCATGGGGCGACTCGTGAGTAGCCGGGGGCCAAAGGCAAGTTTGTTGCGGTGCCCGAGGGGCTTCGGAAGGTGTGTACGGAGTTCGAGGACGTGTTCCCCGACACCCTCCCGGCGGGTCAGCGAGACGTGGACCATCGCATCGACCTCAAACCTGGAGCGCACCCGCCTTTTCGTGCAACGTACCGCATGAGCGACGCACAGCTACAGGAGCTCAAGAAGCAGCTGACCGGGATGACGGAGCAGGGCTTCATCCGCCCATCCTCGTCTCCTTACGCTACACCTGTCTTGTTTGTGTAGAAAAAGACGAGGGAGATGCGCATGTGCGTGGACTACCGGGCATTGAACGAGTTGACCATCAAGAACTGGTATCCACTTCCACAAGCCGAGGAGTTTTTCGATCAGCTCCGTGCGGCTCGCTTCTTCACAAAGGTTGACCTCCGTTCCGGCTACCACCAGATCCGTATCGCAGCAGATGATGTGGAAAAGACGGCCTTCCGCACCCGCTACGGTCACTACGAGTTCCTCGTGATGCCTTTCGGGTTGACCAATGCATCGGCCACCTTCATGGCGGCGATGAACAACATCTTCAGGCCGTACTTGGATGACTTCATGGTGGTGTACCTCGATGACATCTTGGTGTATAGCACGACGGCGAAGGAGCATGAGGAGCATGTGAAGAAGGTCCTCGAGATTTTGAGGAAGGAGAATTTTTTTTCAAAGCTCTCTAAGTGCGAGTTCGCGGTGGGAAAAGGTGAATTCCTTGGACACATAATTGGCAATGGAAAGATTGCCATGGACCCGCGCAAGGTGTCGGCCGTGCAAGACTGGCCGAAGTTACGTAGTGTGCACGACGTGCAAGTGTTCCTTTGTTTTTACAACTACTACCGCAGGCTTATCCTTGGCTATGCGGGAGTGTCAGCGCCACTCTCCAATCTCACTCGCAAGGATCGCGAGTGGAGTTGGGGAGTTGGTGAACAAGAAGCCTTTGAGAATCTCAATTGGGCTCTGACCTCCGCGCCGGCCATACACTTGGCCGACAGCGGCCGTGAGTTTGAAATGGCGACGGATGCATCGGACCTGGCCATTGGTGGGATCCTTTTGCAGAACTTTGGTAATGGGTCACAGCCGGTCGCCTACTACTCGTGCAAGTTGCGCGGGACGGAGCTAAACTACGCCACCCATGACAAGGCGATGCTCGCCGTGGTCGCAGCCTTCAAGAACTGGCAGTGCTACCTCGAGGCACGGAAATGCACAGTCTACACCGACCACCACGCGTTGAAGTACTTCAAGACTCAGATGAACCTGAGCCGGCGACAAGCGCATTGGGTGGAGTACCTCGAGTCGCACTTCGACTACGAGATCGTGTACAGGCCGGGTCGCATCAACCCAGCCGACGCCCTCTCACGGCGACCGGACCTGATGATGCAGGCTGCTTCTCTCACCATCCACGAGGATGCCTTCCTTGTGAAGCTCTTCACGGAGGGATACCAGGCGCATGGGGAGTACGAGGCTCGGAGATTTTTCTTCGAGGCACCGTATTGGCGACGGCGTGGCACGCAACAAGTGGTGGTTCCCGCGGTGCTCACGCTTTGGCAGCTAATTTTGGAGGAGTGCCCTGACAGTGGCCCGAGCGGTCACTTCTCCGCAGACATTGAAGACGGTGGCTCGCTTCTTTTGGTGGCCCACCATGTCGTCGGAGGTGGCTGAATTCTGCCGGAGTTGTGACGTGTGCCAACGCCACAAGGCTCGGAGGACAAAGACCCCGGGTCTCCTCCAACCCTTGCCCATCCTCGAGCAGCCGTGGCAGGACATCTCCATGGATTTCATCACTGGTTTGCCCACGACAGCGGCAGGCCACAATGCAGTGTTGGTTGCGGTGGATCGCTTTAACAAGATGTCGCACTTCATTGCAACACGTGATACGGTGAGCGCAGAAGGCATGGCTCGACTGTTCCTCAAGCACGTGGTGCGTCTCCATGGCGTGCCGCGGTTCATTGTGAGCGACTGTGACCCGCGTTTCACAAGAAAGTTCTGGCGAGAACTCATGGAGCGGTACGGCAGCAAGGTGCAACTGTCGACCAGTTTTCATCCCCAAACTGACGGGCAAACGGAGCGGACGAACCAGACGTTGGAGCAGCTCCTCCGTACAGTACGTGATCCGGACGAGACGGCGTGGGACCAGCGGTTGCCGGTCGCTGAACTGGCGTACAACTCCGCCAGGTCCGCCTCCACCGGCAAGGCACCATTTGAGGTGGTGAACGGGATGGTGCCCGCAACGCCCCTCAGTTTGCACGTCGCAAGCAACCTGCCCGCGGTGGAGCCTACCGCACGTGACTTCATGCAGATTTGGGTGGCAACGCGGCATGCATTGGCAAAGGCGCAAGCGCCACAGAAAGTGCAAGCAGACCGCCAACGCGCAGATGCAAGGCTCAAGGTCGGTGACCGCGTGCTTCTCAACAGCACGCACGTCAAGCTTCGCGGGGTCCGGTCAGACAAGTTGAAACCCCGGTGGCTTGGTCCGTTCGAGGTGCTCGAAATGCGGACACCCGTGGTGGCACGGTTGGCTCTCCCACCTTCCATGCCAGTCCACGACGTGTTCCACATCTCCAAGGTCAAGCTCTACCATGATCCGGCCGAGCATTTTCCTGGCCGCGGTTCGGAGCCTCCCCCCCCCCCCCCCCCCCCCCCCCCCCCCCCC
>SZWC01004658.1:105326-151613 GCA_023375785.1 Penium margaritaceum
TTGCGCACACAACACGGCAGTGCAGAAGTGGGACGCATGGGGAAGGGGGATGGGCAGGGAATGGGGACAGACGGGAGAGGGGGAAAGATGGAAAAAAGGGACAGATGGGAAGGGGGACAGACGGGGGAGGAGGACAGATTGGGAAGGGGGACAGACAGGGAAGGGCGGACAGACAAGGAAAAGGGAAAGATGGAGCAGGGGGACAGACGAGGAAGGGGGACAAACAAGGGGGACAGACGGGGAAGGGGGATAGACAGGGAAGGGGGACAGACGGGGAAGGGGGCAGACGGGGAAGGGGGAAAGACAGGGAAGGGGGACAGACGGGAAAGGGGACAGAAAGGGAAGGGGGACAGATGGGAAAGGGGGACAGATGGGAAAGGGGGACAGACAGGGAAGGGGGACAGACGGGAAAGGGGGCAGACGGGGGAGGAGGACAGATTGGGAAAGGGGACAGACCGGGAAGGGGGAAAAACGGGGAAGGGGGCAAGATGAGGAAGGGGGACAGATGTGGAAGGGGTGCGAGAGACAAACAATTGTAATCAGAGTTACATCAGAGCAAGAGACTGCACCGCACGCTTCCCCTTCCTCGTCTACTCACAATGCATCTCCAACCTTCCTCAACTAACCATCGCTACAGTGCCCCAAACCCAGGTCTCCCCACCCCCCTTCACCCTCTCCCCCAGCCTTCTCCCTCATGGAAGCGAAGCGCTTCCCAGAACCTGCCTACTCACCTGAGGGTGATGTCTTCTAGGTTGCCGATCGGAGTGCCCACAAGATACAGTCCTGCCTGCAGCTGTGCCTGCGTAGCAAGAGCGTGCACATGTGAGTGAGAGAGTGGGCGCGTGGGTACTAGGGACAGTGAGAGAGAGAGAGAGAGAGAGAGAGAGAGAGAGAGAGAGAGAGAGAGAGAGAGAGAGAGAGAGAGAGAGAGAGAGAGAGAGAGAGAGAGAGAGAATGCGGATGTTCTGCAAACCTGGCTCACGCGCTCTTCGGCGAGATGGGGACCCTGCCTTCCACCCAATAGCTCCCGTGTGCGTGTTCATGCGCCTGTGCCGGCGTCTGCGCCCTCGCTAGTGCCCACGCCTGTCCCTCCACCTCTGCCTGTGCCAACCTTTGCCTGCGCTGCGCCTGCAATGGCACCTGGTTTTGCGCCTGCGCCTGCCTCCGCCTCCACCTCCGCCTCCGCCTCCAGTTTTGCCTCCGTCTCTGCCTCCATCTTCCCACTCTGCCTCCGTCTCTGCCTATGCTTCTTCCTCTCCCTCTCCGTCTGCCTCTGCCTCTGCCTACGCCAGTGACTGTGCCTGTGTCTGTATGCCTCCAAGACACTGGCAGTTGCGTGTGTCCTGCATGCTTGCACGCGCGCATGCAGGGTCACATCTGCAGCAGCTGGCTACACATTCACAGTCTTCAGGTCTGTGCAGTATGGTGCAGCATGGTACAGCACGTCATTCCTCACCTCACCTCACCTCGGGCTTCATTCCATCCAGGAAACTCACGCCGTCCTCTTCATCGCCTCTCCATCCCCCTTCACCTGCGTTTCCCCTCTCCTCCTCCCCCTCCTTGTCACTCGCTTCCCTTCCGTCCTCGCCTTCGCACCCACAACCACCATCACCCCCATCACCACCGACATGAAAACTCGTCGGCGGCAACGCGGACTGGGTCATGAACACGCGCTTGCCCACGTGCGTCGGCACGAGACCCCGTGTGCACTGCCCCTGCCACTGCCAAGCAACGCCTGCTGCTGCCCCCATGCACCAAGCAACAGACGACGGCGTCGTCTCCGTCGCCATCCTCATCGTCGGGTGGGTCCCCTTTCCTGCCCCATGCACCCGCGAGAGCAGGTCCCCCTCGCATCTCGCCCCACTCCCCCTCCCCTCCCCCCACGTCTGTCCTCCGATTTGGTGCGACAGTTGCAGTGGCTGCCGGCGCTGAGGGTAGCCTGCTGCCGCAGCTGCTCCTGCTGACGCTGATGCCGCCACATCCACGCCCGATTCCGGGCCCACGAGTCTACAGGCGGGTGCAAGAGCACGTGGGGGCACGCGCACGCCCATTACCTCTTTCACGACTATCACGCCCACCACTCCCATCACGCCAGCACGTGCTCCAACGACCCCCGCACGCAGCCTCCCCGCGCACGTCGAAGCAGCAGCGGGAGTGGCCAGCAACAGCAGCTGCGGCGGCGGCAGCAGCGGCAGCGGCAGGGGCAGGAAGAGCCGCATGTGAGGTGTGTCGAAGGGTGAGGGAGAGTCAAGGCCAGAGGACGGGTGAACCCCCGTCAGGCTGCGACTGCGTCAGCCATTCTCGATCTGCGCTGCTCCCTCGTTGCTGGGAGGAGGAACGGAGGAGTGGGTGAGGTAGGATAGGATCAAGGGTCAGCAACCTAGGCGTGCTGACGCGGCAGAAGTGGGCAGTGACGTGCCCATCACCAGCAACCTCGGAGCCGGGTCCGAAGATGCCGGACTCCGGCACAGCAGGATTGGCGCAAGCAGGAGGACCCGAGCAAAATGCAAACATAACGCCCTTTTGGAAGTAGCACGCAAACATGGCGGCCCCCACATCAAGCACGCAAAAGTGGCACCCCACCAAAGCAAGCACACACAAATGGCGCCCCCTCAAAGCGAGCACGAAAAAATGGCTCCCCCCAAAAGCGAGCACGCAAAAATGGCGCCCAACAAGATAGCACCCTACTAAGTAGCACGCAAAAACAGCACCCTCTATTTGGTGATGCCACGTCATCTACCAAAGTTCGCAATCGTTCAAGGACCCATCTCCTTTTTCTTCAGAGTCGTCTCTGTAAACTATGTGTAATGTTTTAGAGATAATGTGGTCGATGCGAAAACCATGATGATCATGATCGTGAGTGGAACACGACCCTATAACATCCATTCGTGCGT
Organism: Penium margaritaceum; assembly: GCA_023375785.1. Taxonomy (NCBI): domain Eukaryota; kingdom Viridiplantae; phylum Streptophyta; class Zygnematophyceae; order Desmidiales; family Peniaceae; genus Penium; species Penium margaritaceum. Next base: position 108,221 of record SZWC01004658.1, read on the forward strand.
TTTTTTCTTCTTTTGGCTCGGTTGGCTCTCATCGCCTTCGAAGGCGATCTGCCCCGCTTTTGCCTCCCCTCCCTCTCGCCCTCCCACTTGGCTTCAACTCGAGAAAAAAAAGGTGGGGCAGATCGCTTTCGAAGCGACGGGGGAAAGAAAAAAAACAAGACGCAGGTGTTGCACGCAAAGCGTGCCTAGGGTTACATAGTAACCGAGCAAAAGTACCGTACTACCGCAGTTATTCGGAAGGTAATTAATTCTCATCATTTCCAAACCCGGAAAAACACTCCTTCTGGGTACTTCTGTAACGGTTGTAAATGTTTTCTGTTTTGGCTTCGAATTAATGCGGGAAAAAACCCCCTCGCGGGGCAGTTCGACTCAGGGTGTTGCCCTGGTTCGCGAGCAAGGGCAACGCCCCCAACAAGCGCGGATGTCGCGTGGACGTCGATAACCTCCACGTGGAGGACGACTGTCGATGCGCTCCCTCCAGTTCGAGAGAGCAAATTTGGTCGCGGGTGTCTTCGTCACGAGTTTCTCGCATATGAGGACATGATACGGCTAGCACATTTCGAATTTTATTGGGCTTAAACACCAGGAGGGCACTTCCCATAACGGTTCATAACTCGGTCCCGGTACTTTGAATAATCCCGAAAAAGAAACACCTTGGCAAAAACACATCCGAATAATTGTGGTAATACGGTATTCATATTAGCATATCTTAAGAGGCTAAATATCTGCCCGCAATCCGGACCACATAATGGAAGGTTTGCCATGAGACTTTACCTTGCGCGTGGAAGCGAAATCTGGCTGTAAATGGATTGCCAAAATGTCACCCGCATTCATTCAAACTATTTTTTTTGTTTGCCCATGCGTGCTCTTAAACATTGTGTATGGTTTGGGTAAACTTTTCCTAAATTAAATCGGGTTGTGCTGGATTTATTCCATCTTGTGTGGATGTAAAAGCTAAAAAAACAACCAAAAATTGAACAAATGCGCTTGACGATACAACTATATGCATAACAATTCACCAACATATTGAAGAAGAACCTCAAAAGGCATTTCTTCTCGGTTTTTTCATGAATTTGGTTTTATCTCATGATGAATTTATTTTAATGAGATCAAATTGCTCCTTTATCGTAAACATAATAGTTTAACACATTTATGATGAACTGCACAAAAATAATACCTTTGACAAATTTGGATGAGTTTCGAATGATTCATTATGTTATGAAAAAGAATATGACGTAATTATAGGTAGAATGTAATCTATTTACCTTCTTTTATGACGGTGGTTGAATTTCTGTTCTTTAAATTGCATTTTGACCTTGTTTGTTTGAAGGCGGGTTCACGAGTCAGAAGAGTTGGTCATGATGACCAGTTCCGTGAAACAGAACAAGGCGAGGCCAAGGTTGGACCCAACGTTCAGTCCTTACCCTGTTGCTCTCGCGTCGGACTGGTGATTCCTCACTATCCGGGGTCTGTCCGGACATCTAGGTAGATGTCCGTGATTTTTTTATATTGGGTCGACCTCAGGAGGGCGTCCGCGAACGTGGGGGGGGGATACAGTCCTACAGATCCTTGCACCCTGATTGGTGGATACGTCAGAAAAATGACCGATCCACCAATCACGATTTTCTTGTAGCACAAATACACAAAAGTAATAAAACAAAGGGTTACTATGTAACCCAAAAAGCAGAGCCTACCAGCTTAGAAGGAGGGAGAAGGAAAAAAGAATGGATTTCAAGGGTCCATGTTCTGCCAATATTTATTATCAACATGCTTCTCACGTCAATCCCATTATGTCCACAATATGGAAATTTTTTGCAAAGAGAACTCGGAAACAAAAGCAGACGGAACCGCGACCATTCGCAAACTTGGGTCGATGATGTGGCATCGCCAAGGAGGGGGGATTATTTTTGCATGCTACTTAGCGGGTTGCCAAATTTGCAAGTCGCCATTTTGGCATACTATCCTAGAAGGGGTCCAGTTTTGCGTGCTTGCTTTGGGAGGAGCCATTTTTGCGTTCTTGCTTTGGGGGGGCGCCATGTTTGCGTGCTCGATTTAAGGGGGCGCCATTTTTGCGTGCTACTTTCGAAAGGGTACTACTTCTGCATTTTTCTTGGAGAACCCTCTTGGCAAGGGTCAACTTGGGGGTCAACAGTAGACGAAGACGTTGCGAAGTGATACGACACGCGCCCATGAGGCTCTTCCACCATGGGCAGTCGGCTCGCGTTCGACTTCGCGAAAGGTTTTCTGATTGGTCCGTCCTTTTCTCCAAGGGTCTCCGGTCTGCCGCAATTGCCGTAGTTGCATGATACGACAGCTGAGCGGCCGCAGGAGAGTTGAGCAGCGAAAGAAATAAAGCCTTGTGTGAAATCAGGATTAGTCGAATAGAGCGGATAGATGTACGCGATCTGGCCTCGTCGATTATTTATGAACTTTGTAAACATCTTTGGACAGATGACAGCCGAGGTGCCAAGGTTCTACGTCGTAAAGAGCATGAAGGTGTTGATGAGGTTGTATCGCAAACCTCGGGGACACCTATGTATGTTGCCTCAACCGCCATTAGGGTGCAAACCCGGACTTCGTTTGGTCGCAAAAGGAGGGGAAACCTCTCCGGCAGCATTTGCAAGAGGGTCTACGTTGGACTCTGCGACATAAAAGAAAATTGCCAAACTTCTACCATGCCGGAGTCCGACAGGTTTGGATGTGAACCTCGAAATGTGCGGTGGACCAAGGGCCTGGTCTGGTCTTGCTGGACTACAAAACGGGAGACAAGGCGCGGCGGCTACGTCACGTCGGTGACTTCAACTAGTGTTGTGAGGAGCTTGCGAGCTGATGGAGGAGGGTCAATTGCTTCAGCTCGTATATCTTCGCAAAGTATTTCCATAAATTAGAGGGACAAATAAATTATTTATGCGGCCTAGAACTAGTGCGAAGTAATTTGGGATCCCTAGAACTAGTTGACGTGCCACGATTACAGGAAAGGTGTTACATACCAAACGTACACATGTCCCTAATCTTCTCAAGTGGGCATTTATGCTACTACACAAACAACCCATCACATCGCGGAACCGCGATATTCACTGTGTCGGTCAAGGGCGAACTGGCCAACTGTCCCACCCTCAATGGATATTCCCAAACCTTCCAAGAGCTTCGACCACTCTCGCAAACCTAGGAAAAGAAGTGTCACGACCTTTTCGGTCGACTTCTTGACGCATCGAAACAAATCTGGACTTATAAAGATGCATCTTGCATCTTCACCGTCGATTCTCGAAGACCCCGGACTTCTCAGGGGTCCTTCTCGAAACCGACCACTCACGACGCGTCGCTCGACAATCAACCCAACAACCTCAACTATGCCTCATTTGTAACTCGACACTCATAAATATGTATGTTCGATCATTTCAACACTTGTCATCGAAGTACAGTTACCGCTAACTATAAATTGCTCAAGTGTTTCAAATTCTAAATCATGTATTGCCTCGCAACCTCTACCTGTTCACCATCTACGCTCCGTTCGACGTAACACTTGGTATCAGAGTGCGGCGGTGCTAGAAGCATCCAACCTTTCTACTCATCCGGAGGACTACCTCGCTCAAGTCGTCGGCGCATCTCGCACGTCAAGATTTCATAGACTTTGCAACTACGTGAGGCGAGCGAGCGCAACCGATGACCAATAGCGGGTCTTCAGCGACGAATTCAGTGATGGAGGAGCAAAACATGTTGATGCATGTGAACCCTAAAGCAAGAGCTTTGATGGCATGGCAGGCTTTGCGACAGCTGGAACAAACCCTACGGCTTCGGTGACCAATTCGGTCACGAACCCGACGGCCATAAACCACCCTTCCCCTACAAATAGCGTCGATGACAACAGCATGAACGACATGTGGCACTAGACGACAGGCGCGGATCAAGGAGGAATTGGTGAACAGAAACTCCAGAGTTGAGGGAATCAACAACCACCTGCTCCAACAACTCAACGTCGTGATGGAGGCTCTTTTCAACCCAACCGCGCATGAAGCGATGATCGTAGAGAGAAATTCCCAACTCTCGAGTGAACCCAAAATTCGTCCGGCTCCACAAGAACCGTTCGATCCTGCAAACTCCAAAGGACTTACGGTTCTAATGTGGCTGATGAGTTTTGAGGTGTACTTCACCGCTGCTATGGTCAACGACGATCGAAAGAAAATTGACCTCGCGGCTGTGCTTTTGCGTGGCGCGGAGTTCAGTTGGTGGTCTGATCTAAATACCATCCAACGACAGCTGGAGACCAGCGGGGCCTCATCGACAGCCCACGGCACCCATCTCACATCACCGAACGCAGGCATTCAGATCAACCCACAGTGGCAAGACGCACTGATGCCGCCGACCAACAGGAATGAATTTTTGCGCGGGATGCTCGCACGCTTTGGACGACTGAACGAGAAGTCTGACGCACGGTACAAACTCCAACGTCTATGTTAGCAGTCCAGCATGGCGGAGTACACGCGGAGATTCTGCAAGATTATCACCAGAGCAGAAAAAACTCCCGACACACTCTTTTTTCATTATGAGGGCCTCAAGCGAGATATCCGGCAAGCAATTGCTCTTTTCGACATCCACAACGACTTGCCGCGGATGATTGCAGCAGGAAAATGAATTGATAGCGCCGAATACAATGCTCGGATCCATGAATCCTACGGCAGGTGACCTCCTAAGAAAAACTATCGTAGAAATGGAAATAACCAATCAACAAACTCCTTGACTCCGATGGAAATGAACGCCGTCAACCAGAGAGATACGCGAACCTGCTACAACTGTGGAAATGTCGGACACATTGTTTGCAATTGTCGGAGCAAGCAACAGGCTAAAAAGGGGAGGGGGGAGTCGTAGAAAAGTAAGTCGGGAAACAACAAAGGATAGGAGTAAAAGGCACGACTCTTGTCCGTAAGGAGCGATCCACGCCAAACGATCGCCCATCTGAATGGCCCACATCGCCGCAGAGGGTTTCTGAGATTGCAAAGTTTGACGAAGAGTACGAGAACGACCAACCGACAATACTACTAAAAGTTCAGCCTCAAGGATGTAGTAGTCGCAGAACAATACTAGTACTATTGGATGGAGGAGCTTCACATAGCTTCGTGAGCAATGACATGGTTTGCAAGCTTGGTTTGGAAACCGAACCAGGGGTGTTTGAAGAAAAAGCCGTCGACGAGAGACTACATATACGGAGACTCTGAGAACCGCTACGACTATAAGTGGGAGATCTAGGGGATGTTACGATTTGGAGGTCTTGTCGAATGAGTGACCACAAAATCATCCTCGCACAAGATTTCCTGTATTGGAATAATCCGCAGGTCGACAACTGTGACGTCTACGTGGAGATCGACGATTCCACACAACAACTTTTGCATGCGAGAAGCTGACTGCGGAAGCAACAGAGGTGGAAGCAGTAGAGGAAGCCGAGGAAGCGGAACAACGACAACCGGTGTAGTTGATACCGCTGAACGTGGCTAAGCACTCTCTACGGTGAGGAGATTGTACATGGCTCATACATCTCGAGCCAATAAAAGAAGCGAGAGTGGCAGCAGCTGACTCATCATCAGTCTCATCAGACAATGTTCACAATGGTACCCGAAGAATTTTTACCCCTCATCCAGGAGTTCTCAAATGTCTTCCCCGACAAACTCTCGAAGACCTTACCCCTCCATGAAATATTGACCATCGCGTTGAAATGAAGCTGGACAGAAGACCTACTGTCCAAGGAAGACCTATTGGATGAGCGACCACAAGTGTCCAAGCTGAAAAGGCAGCTCGACGAGATGCTCGGTCAGGGGTTCATCAGGCCATCCACGTCACCATACGGTGTACCAGTATTATTCATGAACAAGAAAATTGGTGAGAGTCGGATGTGCATGGATTATTGGACATTGAACAACGCTACCATCAAGAACCGCTACCCTCTTCTCCTAGCTGATGAAATTTTCGACCAACTCCGAGGGGTCGGGGTCATCGCCTCCTCGATGTCGGGGTCTGTCACATGTATCAGCAGATACATGTGGCAGACCCCGACATTGAGGAGGCGGTTATCGAAATCGCTATGGGCACTTCGAGTTCAATGAACAACATTTTCCGTCCGTACCTCGACAATTTTATCGTCGTTTACCTCGACGACATTTTGGTGTACAGTCGCACCCCGGAGGAGTACAATGGACATCTCCGAAAAGTTCTTGAAGTTTTACAAAGAGAGAGTTTTTTGAGAAAACTCTCGAAATGCGACTTTGGTCGTCGTTTGATCAAGTTTTTGAGTCAAGTCATCAACAATGGATGGATCACCATGGATCCAAAAAAAAGTGGCAGCTTTCGCTGATTTTCCAACGCCGACCGACGTTGGAGAAATTCAGGTTTTTCTCGGATTCTACAATTTCTACCGGCGGTTCGTACGGGCCTACGCCCGAGTGTCAGCACCTCTTTCCAACCTCACTCAAAAGAAAACGAGTGGCGATGGGGAGACAGTGAATAAGAAGCATTCACCGCTTTACGAAACACTCTGACTTTGGCGCCAACCCTATGATTAGCCGATCCAACGGTCGACTACGTCATGGTTGCGGATGCATCAGACCAAGCCATTGGCATGATTCTTCTGTAAGACCATGGCAACGGCAAACAACTGGTCGCCTACATGTCTCAAAAAGTGCGAGGACCAGAACTTAACCACGTGGTCCACGAAAAGGAGATGCTGGTGGTTGTGCACGTGTTCAAGACGTGGCGATTCTACCTAGAGTGTCGCCAATGCATCGTGCGCACCGACCACCACGTATTGAGTTATTTGAAAACACAACCGAATCTGAGCCAACGTCAAACCTGATGGATGGAGTTCCTTGAGTCTGGGTTTGACTACAAAATCGAAGACATGCCTGGCAAAATGAATCCGGTGAACTCACTCAACCGCCGACCAGATTAAATGGACGACATGGCAATCCTACGGCTACAGCGAGACCCATACCTCAAGAAATTGTTCGCACCAGGCTACGACCAGCACGACGAGTATGATAAACCAAAATTCTGGTTCACCGCACCTTACTGGCGGCGACGCTTCACTCGGCAAGTGGCAGTTCCCCGGAACGACGAGCTTCACCGTATGCTGCTCGAAGAATGTCACGACCGGGCCATTGGATAATTTGGAGAGGACAAGACGTTGAAGAAGCTAGCAAAAAACTATTGGTGGGACAAGATGCAATTTGATGTGGCCAACTTCTGCAAGACCTACAACATATGTCAGCGACAGAAATCTCGTAGCACGAGGCCACCTGGACTTTTGCAACCTCCCTGTTCCGACGGAACCATGGGCAGTCATCTCCATGGACTTCGTCACAGGGTTACCGGTCACACCCGAGGGTTATGACGGAACCCTCGTGGTTGTCGACAGGTTTTCTTAAACGTTCGACTTCATCCCGACAACGACCACCGTCACCACAGAAGGAATAACATAATTGTTTCTAAACAACATCGTGCGGCTACACGGCATACCGAGGACCATCACGAGCCACATAGACGATCGATTTACCAATGATTTTTTGTGCAAACTAATGACTTACTACATCAGCAGATTGAACTTTGAATGGCGTTTCATCCTCAACTGACGGACAAACCAAACGGAAAAATCAAATGCTCAAACAACTACTTCAAACACTATGCGAACCTCATGGGATGAATTGGACACAAACTCCCGACTGCTGAGATCACATATAATTCGGCAGTTTCCACTACAAGAGGTAAAACTCCATTTGAATTGGTGTATGGCAAACTTATGGCCACACGAGCTGAGCTACAAATTCGGAGTAACATTCCCATGGTTGACGTTCAACGCCGAGACATCACCACCGTCTGGGAGGAAACACGACAAACCCTCGCAAAGACACAAGCAACCATAAAGTGAGCAGCTGACTCACACCGCAGTGACGACATCTTCAACGCTGGAGACAAAGTCCTTCTCATCTCGGCGAATGTCAAGCTCCGTGGATCTAACTGTTCGAAACTCAAACCTCGATGGTTGGGACCGTTTGAGATTGAGCACATACAAATCCCTGTGGTTGCAAGACTCAAACTCCCTGACACTATGCAAGTTCATCCGGTGTTTCATGTCAGCAGGCTCAAGCACTACCGAGACCCCGGAGAGAACTTCCCTGGCAGAGATGTCCCTCCTCCGCCTCCTATTCAAGTGGAAGAGGACACGGAGTACATCATCAAGGAAATCCTCGGCCATCGACAACGAGGCAAGACGACAGAATATCTCATCAAGTGGCATTGTTACGACACCACACATAATAGCTGGGAATCCTACGACAACCTCGATCATCTCATCGACGGCTACTATCACCATCTTTGGGCCACATCTGCACGTGCGGCGAGAAGTCGCAACTAAAAGGGAGGAGAGTGTTACGTACTAGACGTACACGAGTCCCTAATCTTCTCGAGTTGGCATTTCTGTTGTGAATCGAGGGACGCCCAGTGTGACGGTCACACACCAAACCCTTGGGATGAACCTCCAATCCTCGACTCCTTGGTGTTTCTAGCTAGCCCTTGAGATACCGCACGAACCTCTCCTAGCAGCAAGGCTACTGCCAGTGACCGAGGTTCCAGTCGTGCGACTCTCCCGACGGCATTTGCACCGAGGTGCGCTACGGAAGACTTGTAGGATTAAATGGACGTGTGCAAGGTGATGCTTGGATAACAAGGAGATTTAGGCAAGGAATGAATTTTTCAGATTTGATAGATCAGTACAAGGCAATGTAGAGAGTGTCTGGGTAAAATTGGCATGCCTAGAACAATCCGTAGGCTTCCTTATGTACTAGGTCCTATGAGTTACCTGAGAGCCCCTCGGTGCTCCAATGCCCCCTGTTGAGGTGCAATTATGCAATTAACACATTCATCATGTAGTGAGCTTTGCGAGCTTTCCACCGCACAAAATAATGCCTCAATCTGTGGAGAAAGAGCTAAGTTATGGCTATTTGAGTGCTCCACACGTGATTGCCGCTGGCAGCACAGCCAACGGGGGTCATGGCCGTCCGAAGTGCCCTTACTTGCGAATCCAATTCCAGCCGCAATCCCAAAGCGCCCATGGACCCCAATGAACCTTGCCTCATTGGCTAAGCATCCATCCAAGGGCTCTTCAGCTGCAGTGGGGGAGAAAGGCGCTCCGCCGTGCTCACGGTCGAACCGGTACATCTCCTGCTTTCTGGAGGTACGCCTTCCACCTTTGCCAGTCATATCTTTCTCGTCCCTGCATCAAATGACCCGGTTCCTGGGTCTATTCCGCACGGTTTTTCACATAGACTAAAATGAGAGGATCAAAATATGCATCTGAAATCATCATGATGATGTAATCACCGTCTCGACCGGCGGCTCCCATAACATCACCCCTCCCTACGAGGACGCACCGTCCCCGTGCGCTCCTGGTACGCTCGGAGGATCGTATTTACTGCACCGCCTCGTTGGAAGTCAGCTTTAGGGATCCGGAAGTTGTGCTCAGGTGCATAGCCCAGCCACTGTATCAAATACTACCACCAGTTACCACGCCGATGGTGCCTAAGAATCTTCTCCACCACGTACTCCTCTTCACCCTCCACCAAGACCGATGGAGGAGCCTATCCCCGCACCGCAAAGTACGCATCCAACTCCTTGTATGCCTTAAGAAGGGAAGCATGGAATATGGGATGGATCCCGAAGTGGTCTGGTAGCTCCAACTCATTGCTCACGACTGAATGCTTCTCCTTGATGGAAGAAGGACCCACTCATCGAGGCTTGAGCTTGTCGCTGCCCACCGAGAACTTCTCGGCTGTGCGGTGCTTGTCCGCTTGCCGCTTCATCACCTGCTACGCCTTGTGAAGTGCATCTCCTATGCCGCGCTACACCTCCGTAAAGTCATTTGTAAACTGTTACACAATGGGTAGGTCCGATCGCATTGCCATGTCTGAGGGACATGTAGACTGCACCCCATACACTACCTCAAAGGGAGAACCCCCCATAGAGGTATGCACTGCTGAGTTTGTAGGCAAACTCAGCCATTGGGATCGTGCATTTCTATCCCTCACCATCCGGCTCCAAGATCATCCGCAACAGCTGCTCCATGGTCTGATTTGTGCACTCCATTTGACCATCCATTTGGGGATGGTAGGCCGATGAAGGAGCCTCACGGGTGACCAACCTCTTGAAAAGTTCCTCCCAAAAGTGGGAGGTGAAGCGCGGGTCACGGTCCAAGACCATGCACTTTGGCACCCCGTGAAGTTTGATCACGTCATTGTAAGAGGATTTGATCCGTCTCTATTGCCGTGACCTTCTCCGCACATGGAATAAAGTACGCCATCTTGCTGAACTGGTCCACCACCACCAGCACCATGGTGTTGTCTGTTGAGCCACGTGGAAGACCTCCCACAAAGTCCAGTGAGATGTCCGTCCACGGGCACTCTGGTACTGGTAGCGGCTGCAACTCTCCTGGCGCCCGTGCCCTCTGTGATTTGATCCTTTGGCATGTGTCATAAGTGCTCATGTACTCCTTGCAATCTGCTCCCATTGTTACCCACCAATATTGGCACGCAAGCGTCTTGAAGGTCTTGTCGTGGCCAAAATGACCATTGTAGTACGAGTCGTCCGCCTCCTCCAACAACTCTTGTCGTAATGACGCACTCCGCAACACCACAATCTGGTTCCCCTTCTCACGCCTCCAATACTGGCCATCCCACTTGCACCCCTTCACCGTACTCTCGGCAAAGTCCTCGTCCTCCGCATACTCATGTGCATATAGACTATGGATGATTGGAGATCCAGCCAACACCGTGATTGCATGCATGCCCAAGTCCGGGCGATGCGATAGCGGGTCCGCTGGGTTGATCCTCCCTGGTTTGTACTGGATCTTGTAGTTGAAGCCGTCCTCCAGCAGCTCCATCCATTGTGCTTGGCGACGACTCAGGTTCGGTTGCGACTTGAGGTACTTGAGCGTGTAATGGTCCGTGTGCACCACACACCGCAGTGCCTCAAGGTAGCACTTCCATTGCTTGAAGGCCTGGACCGCCGCGAGTATCTCCTTATCGTGGATTGGGTAGTTGAGCTCAGCCCCTTTTAGCTTCTTGGAGTAGTACGCAATGGGCTGCAACCCCTTTCCTTGGTCCTTCATCAGCACCCCACCGATTGCAAAGTCGCTTACGTCTGTCGCCAACACATACTCCTTGGTCGTGTCCGGGTGCACCAACACTGGTGCCTCACACATGGCAGCCTTCATTGCTCCAAAGACTTGCCCCTCCTTTGCACCCCACTCCCATTCGTGCCTCTTCTTGAGCAAGTCTGTCAAGAGTGCTCCCATTGCCGCATGCCCTCGGATAAACATCCGGTAGTAGTTCGTAAAACCCAGAAAAACCAGGATGTCACGCGTGCATGCCGGTTTTGACCACTCCTTTAGTGCTTCCACCTTTTTTAGGTCCATGCGGATCGCACTCCCGCTGACAATGTGCACGAGGAACCCCACCTCCTGCTTGGCGAATTCACACTTTCTGAGCTTGGCGAACAGCCGCTCCTTCCTCAGCACTTTGATCATTGTTCGCAGGTGCTATTTTTGCTCCTCCACTGTCCGTGATGTTAGAAATGCAGGCCTCTTAGAATCTCAGGTGTCCCAGCTGAATACTCCACATTGAACTTGTACACTCAAACTCTGTGTGATACACACGATAAAAAATTACCGTACACTTAATGGAGTAGTATGAAGAGATCTCATACACTACACAGGTACTCAGCTCATCTCTTGCTAAATCCAACAGTAGGATGAATTATTGAAATGGTGAAGTACAGACAAAGCAATGATTTTCCTACGGTGTCGGCTATTTGTAGTGTGCGCTACATGCGACGGCAGATACGAGGTGCCAATGATACCCTCCTGTCCGAACTTCCGAGGAGGCGTCCCTGCCGCGTCCGGCCCCCGTTGGTAAGCTGACAGCGGCAGCCTACCATTGGGGAGTGATGACGGAACGCTTGCAACACGCTGAATTTGATCACAAAAATGCAAATGTGGCCACCATGGGCACAGCCAACTGCCAGCTGAGAAGGAAACGACAGCAGTCGGACCTGCCGATGGGAGAGAGAATAGGAGGCCCGCGGACAAATGTCGAAGACGTCCTGGAAGGTCGAGGGAGAAGAAGCAAGCGAGCGGTCAACGAGTCAAGAAGTCAACTTGGAGGTGGACGCGAAGCGAGGATGGAGTTGTGAGTGGGGAAATGCAAGGTCAACGGATGATGTACAAGGAGAAGCGCGAATGGGAGAGCAGAAGCAAGTAGAAGTGAGCAGAAGAAAGGGAGGAAAGGCGTCAGCACCTCGAACAGCCACCAGATCCAACGCCTCATGTGGGGGGACCCGGGAGGCCATGTGAGGAGTAGGAGAGGGAGCAGAGCGATAGGGGAGAGGGATGTGGCGGCCATACGAGCCCCGGGTCCGTGCCAACGTCTCAGTTGGGGGGCACGGAAGCGGATCTGCACGGCGGCATTATCAACAACCGCCTCTGTCTAATCCATCACCTCATATGAGGGGAACAGAAGGAGATGACCAGGAGAGAGGGGGCTCAGAGAGCGGGGAAACAAGGCCGAGGTGAGCACAGAGGGCAGCATGGCGATCCGTCGGGAGAGCCTTGGTGAGAATGTTGGCTGTTTCATCACCAGTGGAGATGTAGAGCATAGAGACTTTGCCATTGGCGACGGCATCACGAACGTAGTGATATTGGTTGCGAACATGTTTGGTGCGGTCATGAAGGACAGGATCCTCACTCAGGACGATTGCACCTTCATTGTCACAGTAGATGGCTGTGGCATCGAGTTGGTCAAAACCAAGCTCGAAGAGAAGCATGAGTAGCCAAACGGCCTTGTGTGTGGCTTCACTTTCAGCAATGTATTCAGCCTTGGAGCTCGAAAGGGCCACCACGGACTGTTTCTTTGAGTGCCAGCTGACGGGCCCACTGTTGAGCTTGAAAAAAATCCAGAGGTGGAACGACTGGTAGTTTGATCACCAGAGAGATCTGCATCGCAGAAACGTGTAAGGAGACTGGCACCTGACTGGTAGCGAATGCCAAGAGTGGCAGTTGAGTGCAGGTAGCGTACACTGCGCTTGGCGGCCACGAGATGGGTAGCTGTGGGATTTTGGCAACTCTGACTGAGAATTCCCACGACATAAGAGATATCAGGACAAGTAGCAACTGAAGCGTACATCAGAGAGCCAACGATGCTCGGAAAGGTTTTAGTGTCCGTTAGAGTCCGGAGGTCAGCAGCGGTTGAGGGCTTGGTGAGACCATGGTGAGTGGTGAGAGGAGTAGTGTTGGGGTTGGCCGCACCAAATTTAAACTTCTCAGCAACACGTTGAGCATAGGTGGATTGAGTGAGGCAGACTATGGGAGCCGTGACATCCTGGGTGATCTGTATGCCAAGGTAGTACCACAGCTGGCCCATGTCGCTCATCTCAAACCGCAGAGAGAGTTGTTGTTTGAGCGTTGTGATGTCGGAGAGGGCTGGTTTGAAGAGTATGAGGTCGTCTACATAAAGGATGATGCCAAGGGACGCACCATCACCACGGAAGTAAAAGGAATGATCAGAGTGCAGTCTGGTTAGACCTTGCTGGTGGATTTTGAGGTTCCATTGGCGAGGGGCCTGCTTGAGGTCGTACATGGAGCGTTTGAGGTAGCAGACGAGGTCAGCTTGACCGTCGGCAACAAACCACTCAGGTTGTGTCATGTAGATAACCTCCTTGAGATCTTCATTGAGAAAAACACTCTTGACATCCATTTGATGCAGATGCCACTTGTTTGCTGCAGCCGAAGGCATGATCACATGGATGGAAGAGTACTTGGCGTCTGGAGCAAAGGTATCACTGTAGTTGACTCCCAGGGTTTGAGTGAAGCCGCGAGCGGCCAAGCGTCCTTTGTAGCAATCGATCTTGCCTGCACTATCAAGCTTAGTACGAAAAACCTACTTGCATGTGACAATGTGAGCGTTATCTGGACATGGTACAAGCTCCCATGTTCCTTGCTTGATGAGCTGGTCATACTCAGCTTGTGTAGCTTCTCGCCACTTTGCAACATCAAGGTGCTGCATGGCGTGCTTGAAGCTGACAGTATTGAAAACTTGGGTGACAAGGGCCATTTGTCATTGTCGTCTTGGTCAAGAGACGTAGCAAGGTTGTTTGGCTGAAAAGGTGACAACAGTTTGCGTTGTAGTTGAGAGAGACACAACACGGGAATGGCAAGAGGATCGATGACAGAGTCTTGTGCAGCTGGAACATGTTCATTGGACACGATGGGAGGAGGAACTCTGTCATGTTCATCTTCTGTGGCATCAACTCAGACCTTTTGCAAGGGCTCAGGAACTGTCTCCAGATAGATGAGGTGCGGAGTTGTGTCAGAGGGTGTTGCCCGGGCTTGAGAGAATGAACCTTCATCAAAGGCTGGTTGACGTGTGCAAAGCACAGTCTTGGTAGTGGGATCCCAGACTCGGTATAAATCACAGTGGTCTTCATATCCCAGAAAAATGCAGGGTTTGGAACGAGGTTCCAATTTGGAGCGAAGAAGAGGACGAAGCCATATGTGTGCCGTGCACCCAAAGATGCATAGATGGTTGAGATGCGGACGATGACCTTCCCATGCTCCATATGGAGTTTTGGAATGACCTGGCAGCTTTGAAGTTGGCAGACGGTTGGTGAGATAAAGTGCAGTAGTGATGGCTTCACCCCAGAAATGAGAGGATAGCCTAGCAGTGTGTAGCATACTGCACGTCCGCTCAAGGAGAGTCTGATTCATATACTTAGCCTTGCCGTTTTGTTGGGGATTTTGTGGCAGGGTACGCAGGTGTTGAATCCCCTTGGAATTGAAAAATGCACGGAGAGCTGCGTTGAAGAACTCACCATCGTTGTCAGTTTTTATCTTGCTGACTACCATGTTGGTGCCATTCTCAACTTGGCGGACCTTGTTCTTGATGATGTCAGTAATTTCATTTTTGTATCGCAACAGCCTGATCCAGACATAATGCGTGTAGTCGTCCAAGATAACCAGGAAATAATTTTTCTTGGACAAGGAGGGCTCTTTGATGTAGCACAGATCCATGTGTAGGAGTTCCAATGGTCGAGAGGTGGTGTAGCTCTTGAACGGTATTTTATGTTGTTTGGCCGTGAGACATCCATTGCATGGGGTGCTGGGGACATATCCCGTGAGTTTCTTGGATAGATCCAGCGTCATTTCATCCTTTGCCATTTGTTCAAGTGTTTGAAAACTGATATGAGCCCGACGGCAGTGCCAGAGCTCAGTGACTTGAGGCATGGATGAAACGGATGTGTCAGTTTCAGCAGGCAGAGCTGTTGCCATGAAGTCACGCTCTGGTGTGTCAGAGGATGTCTGCGGCAGAGGAGCGTCATGAGTTTCACGTACATTGAGATTTCTTGTGCGGTTGGCAACAGCAGACAGTTGGCCATTGATGTCATAGATCTTGCAGTTGTTTTCAACATCGAAAACCACGTTGTAGCCTTTGTCTTTGATGCGTCCAATAGATAGCAGGTTGGCTGCAAGATCAGGCACATAGAGTATGTTGTCAAAAGTGCGAGAAGCTGATTGTCCCTTCAGATTGATAGCAACTTTCACAGTTCCAATGCCATGAGCAGGGATCCTGGGGCCATCTCCAATGCGAACTCCTCGTGCAGTGGAGAAAGGTGCGAAATTTGTGAACCATTATCTGCAACTGGTCATGTGCTTAGTACATCCCGAGTCAATGATTTAGGCCCGAACACAAGTGGTTAGGATAGAAGAGCTGTCGATGGAGCACATTGCGAGCTCTTCATAAATAGGGCTGCCTGAAATATTCTGGTAGTCCTCTTCTTTTGCCACAGCCAGTTTCCCCGGTGGTGAAGGGCCATTTTCCTCTTCATCTTATTCAATTAGGGGATTGAGCCTCAGCAGATTTTGTTGCAGAATTATTTCTGAAGGAGAATGGTCAGATTATGTTGATGCTGATCCTGTGAAGACCATGAGCAAAGTAGAGAACTTAGAGAAGAGATCTGAAACGATAGCGGCAGCAGGATCTGAGCTCATGGCAAGCATGGCTTGGTTGGGATATCGCCGCCGTT
Organism: Penium margaritaceum; assembly: GCA_023375785.1. NCBI lineage: Eukaryota > Viridiplantae > Streptophyta > Zygnematophyceae > Desmidiales > Peniaceae > Penium > Penium margaritaceum. The sequence goes on from SZWC01004658.1 coordinate 124,334, forward strand.
GATTTTATGAACCACGTAATTGCTGTCCTTATCACATGTGACACTCGGCTTGCACATGCCCTTTGCGATGAAAGCGCCAACATTCCCGTTCGTAAGGATGAACGTAGGGTCTTGGTGTTCTTGTCATGACTTGCTCTTGAGGTTGCACCATGAGTTGGCCATGGCTTTAAGTGCCATTTCCATAGGAGCAAAATTTCTCTGTGCAACGTCGGCCTGCTCCACCTTGATATCTGGCCAAAAGACCTATATCTCCACCATTTGCCTTGATGTACTCATCTTCAAAATGCATGAGCTCTTGGATGGCGTACTCCAGAGAGAGTTGGTAAAGCTGTCGTTACCACTGCAGCTGCGGCGAGTGCTACTGCTGCTCGAATAGCTGGAGCGGCTACAGGGAGAGCAACACCAATTGCATCAAGAGCTAATTGAAAGTTGCCAATGGCAGTGCCCATCACTGTGAGCTTGTCAGCGTCATTGATGCGAGCCTTGTGGACATCTTTTAGTCGCTCAATGGTGTTGTTGAATATGGGAGGAAGGCCACGGAAAATTGTCTGAATCAATACTCGATTAGAAACTGGTTCTCCCAAGGCAGTAATACGGCTTGAAATATCTACAAGACGGGGAATTTGAGCCTCCAACTTAGTGTCTTCCTCCATTCTCTTAGTGTGAAACTAAGTGAGGAGATGTCCAAGTTCATCCTCATTCACTTTGTCATAGCATTTTTTTAGGGCTCTCCAAGCTTTTTTGGGACATAGCGTGTCGTTGTTGTCATGAATCACGAATTTAAGACGTTCCTCCTGTTGCATGGCAAGTAGAGAGAACTCTTGGTCACAGTATCGTTTCCATGTCAAACGTTCCTCAGCAGTGGGATTTGTCCCAATAACTTCTGTGGGAGGATCAGAGACCACTTCCCAGAGCCCCTTGTTGAGGAACACCATCTTCATATTGAAAGGAGAAGTGTGGTAGTCCTCACCATTGAAAATAGGAATCCTGAAATGATCACTTGGCATGGAACCCGCCGCCATGCTGTAATGTGACAGTGGAGTTGACCTGGTAAAGGCACCCCCTGCTCTGATACCAAATGTTAGAAATGTAGGCCTCTTAGAATCTCAGGTGTCTCAGGTAAATACTCCACATCGAATTTGTAGACTTAAACTCTGTGTGATACACACGGCAGACAACTGCCATACAATTCAACTGAGTAGTATGTCTTACACACTTGTCAAGAGATCTCATACACTGCACAGGTACACGGCTCATCTCTTGCTGAATCCAACAGTATGATGTATTACTAAAATGGTGAAGTACAGACGAAGCAATGATTTTCCTACGTTGACGGCTATTTTTAGTGAGCGCAACATGCGACTCGACTAAGACTAGATACAGCGAAAATACAAAAGCCGTAAACACCCGGCTGTGCATCCGAGGTTGGCTAATGCCCAGCACCCTCGGTAAGTCAACGGCGGAGATAAATCGCAGACTCAATTTCCTCTGTGGTTCGTCGATTTTCAGACGGCGACGTTGGGCAAAGCTGACGCTCGTCCCTCAGTTACTAGACGGGTGCGATTGATCCATCGCACCATCAGATGCTCCAGTCGGTCTGTCCATCTCCAGTGCATCGGCATCTTTACGGTCGGCACGTTTTTGTGTCCGCCTCCTCCTTAGATCAACCGGACACCTAGTGAAGCCCTGCTCGCATGCTTGGTCTGTACGATGTTCCTAAGCTGCGTGCCACATCAGCCGCTGGACCAAGAAGAGCTCTCGCTCAAGTGCTCGTCCGTCCCCAGTCCGTCGTAGCCTTTCTTGCTTCTCTTTTGTGTGGCTCGACACCAAATATGCCACTTTTGGAAACTGGAAGTATGCGCCCAAAACTAGGCCTGGTTGGCACGTGTTTGGACAAAGACTAGGCCAGATTCCAACATGCGAGTAGACAAGGATGTCATCGAGGAAAACGGCCACGAGCTGGTCCAGTAAGGGTGGAACACCAGGTTCATCAACGCCATGAATGTGGCAGGAGCATTCATTAGCCCAAGGAGCATCACAAGATACTCAAAGTATCCATAGAACTTTCGGAACACGGCTTTTTCCACATCCTCCTCCACAATGCGGATTTGGTGGTACCCCGACATCAGGTCAATTTTGCTGAAGACGGGTGTGCCTTGCAGCTGGTGGAAAAACTCCTCGGCCCGTGGCAATGTGTAGTGGTTCTTCACCATGATGTTGTTGAGCGCCCGGTAGTCCACACACATTTGCAGCTATCCTGATTTCTTCTTCACGAACAGCACTAGCGCCGCGTATGGAGACACTGACAGCCGAATGAATACCTGATCCACCAACTCCACCAACTACTTCTTGAGCTCCACAAGCTCCGCGTTGCACATACAGAGTAAGACCATACTGTTGGTGATAATCCTAGCACCACCTCGATCTTGTGGTCAATGTTGCGTCGTGGTGGCAGCCCCTTTGGCAACTCCTCCATGAAAACATCCCCGAAACCCTTGAGAAGCTCCCTAACACCAGAAGGAAACTCTGGTGCTCCTGCGCCTTCCACCGGCTACTCCTTCGCTGCTTCAACTATTGCAATCTGTTGCTCTACTGCTTGTTGTGGGTGCATCCATCCCAAGTAGACTTAGCCACCATTGCGCTCGCACCGCTTCAACTGCTGCAAGTCTATGATGTGCAGCTGGTTCCCCGCTTCCGCAACATCCGACTCCTTACCCTCACCCCACCACAATGGCAAAGTGAGTTTTTCCCGTCCGCCTTCACGACCACCCGGTTGCACCTCCAATCCACCTCCAGATTGTAGGTATGCAACTAATCACGGCCAATCAAACAGTCATATTCATCCATAGGGCAAGTGTAGAACTCCATGTCGCATACCAACTCACCCATACAGACCTTGTGCTTGATGTGAGGCGTCCCGCACTCCACCACTCTGGACACCTGTCGCGCCTTGGCCGATGTCCCCGGCTGTCGTGCAAGCCCCAACCTCGTCACCAACTTGTCGTTGAAGAAGCTATGGCTCACACTGCCGTCTAGCAGACTGCGTAGCTCCCTCTGACCTGTGAAACTCCCCTCCGGAAGCTAAAAAACCAGCTCTAGGATGATCCGTGGAAACTGCCGGGTTCCACCTTCATTCCGCAACAGCACTTGAGGCAGTTCCTTAATTGGCAAAAGCCTTACAGTAGTAGGTTGTTCCCTCCTCACTACTGCTGCGCGTTTCCCGTCTGTGCCTTGCGCTTGGGACAGTCCCGCTAGCGATACCCCTCCTCGCCACAAGCCTAGCACTTGCCTCTCGGTCCTTGCTATCCGCCCAGACCCTACTACCCGGCTTGGATTGCATCCACCTCCATGGGCACAGCCTGACCCAGATGCTCCACCCGTGGTTGTGTTTCATAGCTGGTCCAGTGCGCATTGTGGCTTACCGCAACGATGCGCTCCGGAACCGAAACCAGCTCCGCAACCTGACCACCACGAGTTCACGTTTGACGTGCAACTTAAGGCTGTCATGGTAGCAGTCGTACGCCTCTGCGACAAAGAGGTTGTCGATCTGCACCGCCAAAGCCATGAAAATTGTAGTGTAGTCCTAGACCGATCCACCTTGCTTGACGTGTTTAATTTTTTCACATGCGATCCTGCTGCCATTGAAGAGATCAAAACGCTCCTAGAGCATCGTCACAAATGGCTCCTATCTCTCTGGCTTCTCCGTCAATGCCCGTGCACCGAGCTGCACTTCCCGCTCCAGCGATAGACTCAGCAATGGCAGAAGCCACTTCCCGGCCCCCAGCCATTCCGACAACCCAGCAGTGTTCCGCAGGCATAATACCGACCACCACTGTAATGCCATTCTCCATAACAGCGTAGGAGTATACTCCTATCTCGTGGAATCTTCTCCCACAGGGACGTCCAACGCTGTGAAGTACAAATTCATTGTGAAGAGCCACTCTCACACACTGCCCTCCCCGATATAGAACTTCGGCTCCTTCTTCTTGGGCCACCAAAAGGCAGGTGCGGATGCCAATGCAACATCCCCCAACGCATTGCTCCCTTGGCCGACGTACCTTGCCTCAACCTCCGCTCGCAGCCGCTGGTTCTCTTGACGCACCTTGTCAAGAGCACGCAGGATATCCTCCATGAGGTAGGCCTGGTCGTATGCCGCTGCATCCATGCTTCCGGTTGTGAAAAAACAATTCTGGCCAAAACATAGTCGCGGCAGATCTGCTGCCTCCCTTGGTCCACGCCAAGCCACGTCCACGCGCTCTGATACCAAATGTGAACCGAGGGGTGCCCGGCGTGGTAGGATGAACATCCCACCCTAGATCCCTTGGTGTGTCCAGCCAGCCATTGAGATACTGCACGACCCTCTCCTAGTAGTAAAACTGCAGCTAGTGACCGAGGTTCCTGTAGTGCGACTCTCCCAGCGTTGTTTGCACCAAGGTGTATTGCAAAAGACTTGTAGGATCGAATGAATATGTGCAAGGCGATGCTTGGTGAAAAATAAGAGTTTGGGAAAGGAATGAATTATTCAGACTTGATAGATCACTAGAAGGCAATGTACAGAGTCTCTGGGTAGGATTGGCATACCTGGAACAACCCTTAGGCTTCCTTATGTACCAGCCCCTATGAGTTAGCCGAGAGCTCCTCGGTACTCCGAAGCCCCCTAGTGTGATAAAATTACGTAAATAATACATGCATCATGTAGTACGCGTTGTGAGATTTCCAACACACCAAAGATTGGCTCAATTCATGGAGAAATGGCTACGATATGGCCGTTTGAGTGCTTCATGCATGACTGAAACTGGCAGCACCGCCAGCGGGGGTCACGGCCGTCCGAAGCGCCCTTACTTGCAAATGTAGCTCCAGCCACCATCCCAAAGCGCCCATGGACCCCAATGAACCTTGCCGCATTGGCTTATCCTCCATCCAGGGACGCTTTGGCTGCTCTGGGCGAAAAAGTCGCTCTGCCATGCTCGGAGTCGAACCGGTATGTCTCCTGTTTTCTGGGCGTGCGCCTCCCACCTTTGCACGGCCGTATCTTTCTTGTCCCTGCGCCGAATGACCTGGTTCTTGGGTCTATTTCGCATGGTTTTTCAAGTAGAATACAATGAGATCATCAAAATATGCATATAAAATCATCATGATGACATAATTACCGCCTCGACCGGCGGCCCCGACAATATCTGTTATTACACAAATAGCCCATCGCGTCGCAAGAACCGCGATATTCACTCCGACGGTCGAGGGCAAACCGGCCAACTGTCCCATCCTAAGTAGATATTCCCGAATCTTTTGACAGCTTTAACCACTCTTGCGAACCTACTAACAGAAGTGTCACGACATTTCAGTCGACTTCTCGATGCATCGAGACGAATCTAGATTTATAAAGATGCATCTTGCACTTTCAACGTCGACCCTCGACTTCTCGTCGGACCTTCTTGAATCTAACCACTCACGACGCGACTCCGCATGCATTGCTCAACAATCGATCCAACAACCCTGACTATGCCTCATTCGTAACTCGTCAAATGTATACATATGTTCGATAATTTCGACACTTGTCATCGAAGTACACTTCATGTTAATTATATATTGCTCAAGATTCCCTTATTTTAGTTTCGGGTTCTGCCTCGCAACTTCTACCTGTTCACCATCTATGCTCTGTTTGGTGTAATACTTGGTATTAGAGTGCAATGATGCTGGAGAGGCATCCGACTACTTTACTCATCCAGAGGACTACCTCGCACATGCCGTCAGTGCATCTCACACGTCAAGATTTCACAGACTTCGCGAATATGACGTGAGCCAAGCGAGCGTAAACAATGACCGGCAGCGGGTCTTTGGCAACGAATTTCACGATGGAAGAATAGAACGTGCCGATGCGCGTGAACCCTGAAGCGATAGGGAATGCTGGCAAGGAAGGCTTTCCGACAACTGGAATAATCCTACGGCTTCAGCAACCAATCCGGTCACGGACCCGACCGTGAATAACCAGCCGTGCCTACCAATAGCCTCAACGACGACAGTAGGGACGACAAGTGGCAGTGGCAACAGGCGCGGATCAACGAGGATTTGGCAAAACGAATCTCTGCAGTTGAGGGAATCAACAACCACCTGCTCCAACAACTCAACGTCACGATGGAGGCTCTTTGCAATGCAAGTGCACGTGAAGTGGTGCTCATGGAGAGAAACTCCCAACTCTTGAGCAAACCCAATATTGGTCTAACTCCACCAGAACCGTTCGATCCTGCAAACTCGAAAGGACCAACGGTTTGGATGTGGCTGGCAAGTTTGGAGGTGTACTTCACCGCTACTGGGGTCAACGACGATCAAAAGAAAATTGACCTCGTATCTGTGCTTTTGCGTGCCACGGCATTGACTTGGTGGTCTGATCTAAAGACCATCCAATGGCAGCAAAAGACTGGCAGGGCCTCATCAACAGCCCACGGTGCCCGTCTCACATCACCGACCACAGGCATTCTACCCTTGGAGCAGATCAACCCACAATGGCAAGACGCACTGACGCCACCAACAGACTGGATTGAATTTTCACATGCTATGCTCACACCCTTTGGACGACTGAACGAGAAGTCTGAAGCATGGTACAGACTCCAACATTTACGTCAGTAGTTGAGCCTGGCGGAGTACACGCTGAGATTCCGCGAGATTATCACAGAAGCTGTTATGGGAGCCGCTGGTCAAGGCAGTGATTAGGTAAACATGCTAACTTCAGATGCATGTTTTGATGCTCCTAAGTAACTATACGTGAAAGACCGTGCAAAATGGATCCAAGAACTGGGTCATTCAGTGCAGGGAGGAGAAAGATACGACCGTACAAAGGTGGGATATGAACCTCCAGAAAAGAGGACACGGATTGGTTCAACCTCAAGCACGGCGGAACACCTTTCTCGCCCACTACAGCCGAAGCGTCCCTGGATGGACGCTTAGGCAAGGAGGCAAGGTTCATCGGGGTCCATAGGCGCTTCAGGATGGCGGCTGGAGCCGCATTTGAAAGTAAGCACGCTTCGGGTGGTCGTGACCTGCGCTGGTGGTGCTGCCAGCAGCAATCACGCATGGAGCACTCAAACGACCATAACTTAGCCATTTCTTCATGGATTGAGGCACTCTTTGGTGCATTGGAAAGCTCGCAACACGTAGAAAATGATGCATATGTTATTTGTGTAGTTGCACCTTAGAAGAGGGCTTTGAAGTGCCAAGGGGCTCTCGACTGGCTCATAGGGGTTGGTACATAAGGAAGCCTAGGGGTTGTCCTAGGGATGCCAATCTTACCCAGAGACTCTCTACATTTCCTTGTAATGATCTATCAAGTCTAAAGGATTTATTCCTTGTCCAACTCTCCTTTTTTCCCAAGTATTGCCTTTCACACGTCCATTCGATCCTAAAAGTCTTTCGCATCGCACCTTGGTGGAAAGGCCAACGGGAGAGTCGCACGACGAGAACCTCGGTCACTAGCAGCGGTCTTGCTGCTAGGAGAGGGTCATGCGGCATCTCAAGGATTGGCCCACATACCAAAGGGTCGAGGGTTGGGAGGTTTATCCCAAGGGATCGGTGTGTGAACGTCACGTCGGGCGTTCCTCGGTTCAAAATTTGGTATCAGAGCATGTGGACGCTTGCTCCGCTTTGCGTGGACCTAAAAGAGGAAGAAAATCTGCCACAACTGCGTTTGGCCAAAATCTTTTCGTCGCAACCAAAAGCATGGCAGCTGTGGCATACCACCAGGCCTAGCTCATGGAGGAGATCTGGCGTGCTCTTGACCAGTTGCGTCAAGACAACCAGCAGCTATGCGTGGAGGTTGAGGCGAGATACGTCGGCCAAGGGAGCAATGCGTTGGGGGGTGTTGCATTGGCATCCGCACCTGCCATTTGGCGGCCCAAGCCGAAGGAGCCAGAGTTGTACACCGGCAAGGGCAGTGCACGAGAGTGGCTCCTCACGGTGAACTAGTACTTCACGGTATTGGGTATTCCCATGGGAGAAGATGCCACAAGACTGGAGTATACACCTACGGTACTCTGGGAAATGGCGCTGCAGTGGTGGTCAGCATTACTCTAGCGGAACGCCGCTGGGTTGCCGGATGGGCTGGGGGCCGGGCGATGGCTTCAGCCATTGCTGAGTCTACCGCTGAGGCAAGAAGTGCAGCGCGGTGCGTGGGTACTGACAGAGAATCCAGAGATGTGGGAGCAGTATGAGACGATGCTCCAGGCGCGTTTCAACCTCCTCAATGGTAGCCGGGTCGCACGTGACAAGATCAAGCACGTCAAGCAAGGCGGATTTCTCCATGACTATACTACACGCTTCATGGCTTCAGTGGTGCAGATCGACGACCTCTCCGATGTGGAGGAGTATGAACGCTACTATGACGACCTGAAGTCACAGGTCCAACGTGAACTCGCGGTGCTCGGGTTACGGACTTTTGCGGAGTTGGTCTCGGCGGCGGAGCCCATCGACGCTGTAAGCTACAATGCGCGCTGGACCAACTATGCAACACAACCACGGGTGGAGCAGCCGGATCAGGCTATGCCCATGGAGGTGGATGCAATCCAAGCCGGGCAGCGGGGCGCGGACGGGCAGCAAGGACCAAGAGGCAAGTGCCGAGCTTGTGGTGAGATGGGTCATCGCAAGCGGGACTGCCCCAAGCACAAGGCACAACAGGGAAAAGGGCAGCAGTAGTGAGGAGGGGATGACCTACTACTGCAAGTCTTTTGTCCGCAAAGGACAGCACCAGCCCTGAAAGGCTTTTGCCGATTAAGGAGATGCCTGAGGTGTTGTTGCGGAATGAAGGTGAGACCCAGCAATTTCCAGGGATCATCCTGGAGCTGGTTCTTGAGATTCTAGAGGGGAGTTTCATGGATCGGAGGAAGCTACATGGGCTGCTAGACGGAGGTGCAAGTCATAGCTTCTTCAATGAAAAGTTGACTACAAGATTGGAGCTTGTACGGCAGTCCAGAAAGTCGGCCAAGGCGCGACAGGTGTCCAGAGTGGTGGAGTGCTGTAGGCCTCTTTTGAAGTACAAGGTCCATATGGGTGAGTTGGTGTATGACATGGAGTTCCACACTTTCCCTATGGATGACTACGACTACTTGATGAGTCGGGATTGGTTGCACACCCAGAATCCAAAGATGGATTGGAGGTGCAACCATGTGGTCGTGGGATGGACGGGAAAATTCTCACTTTGCCATTGTGGCAGAGTGAGGGGAAGGAGTCACACGTGGCGGAAGCGAGGAAGAGAAGTGCATCATCAACTTGCAGCAATTGAAGTGGTTTGAGCGCTAGGATGGCCAGGTTTACTTTGCCTGGGTGTGTCCATAACAAGCAACAAAATAGCAGATTGTAGCGGTTGGAGCAGTGGAGGGGTAGCCGGTGGAAAGCGCGGGAGCTCCGAAGTTGCCTCCCTGTGTTCGGGAGGTGCTCAAAGAGTTCGGAAAAGTTTTTCCGGAGGAGTTACCAAAGACGCTGCCGCCGCGGTGTGACATCGACTATAAAATTGAGGTGGTAACCGGGTCATCACCAACGGTGTGGTCTTACAACTGCATGAGTGACGCAGAGCTTGTGGAGATCAAGAAGCAGTTGAGAGAGTTGGTGGACCACGGGTTCATTTGGCCGTCAGTGTCTCCATATGCGGCACTAGTGCTGTTCATCTAAAATAAATCAGGAGAGTTGCGGATGTGTGTGGACTACCGGGTGCTCAACAACATCATGGTGAAGAACTGCTACCTATTGCTATGGGTCGAGGAGTTGTTTGGCTCGCTACGAGGTGCACACGTCTTCAACAAACTAGACCTGAGGTCGGAGTATCACCAAATCTGCATCATAGAGGAGGATGTGGAAAAGACTGCGTTTTAGACACGCTATGGAAATTTTGAGTATCTCGTGATGCCATTTGGGCTAATGAATGCTCCTGCTACGTTAATGGTACTGATGAACTGGGTGTTCCACCCCTACTTGGACCAGTTTGTGGTCGTCTTCCTTGACGACATCCTTATCTACTCGAGGATGATGGAGCACCAAGATCACATGCGGACGGTGATGGAAGTGCTGAAAAAGGAGCGGCTATTCGACAAGCTCAGCAAGTGCGAATTTGCCAAGCAGGAGGTGGAGTTTCTTTTGTACATTGTTAGTGAGAAGGGGATCCGCATGGACCTAAAAAATGTGGAAGTAGTAAGGGAGTGGCCAGAGCCGGCGTGCATGCGGGACATCTAGGATTTTCTGGGTTTTACGAACTACTATCGGAGGTTTATCCGGGGGCACACGACAATGGGAGCGCCTTTTGACAGACTTTCTCAAGAAGGGACGCCAATGGGAGTGGGGTACAAAAGGAGGGGTAAGCCTTTGGAGCAATGAAGGCTGCCATATGTGAGGCGCCAGTGTTGGTGCACATGGACGCAAGCGACTATGTGATTGACGGGGTGCTGATGCAAGACCAAGGGAAGGGGTTGCAGCCCATTGTGTACTGCTCCAAGAAGCTGAAAGGGGCTTAGCTGAACTACTTGATCCACAAGAAGAAGATACTCACGATGGTCCACGCCTTCAAGTAGTGGAGGTGCTATCTTGAGGCGTGACGGTGTGTGGTACACACGGACCACTACGCGCTCAAGTACCTCAAGCCACAGCTGAACCTTAGTCGTAGTCAAGCACAGTGCATGTAGCTACTGGAGGGCAGCTTTGACTACGAGATCCAGTATAAACCAGGGAGGATAAACCAAGCGGACCCGCTTCCACGTTGCCCAGACTTGGACATGCATGCGATCACGGTGTTTGCGAGATCTCCGATCATCCACAGCTTGTTTGCGCATGAGTATGTGGAGGATGAGGACTTTGCCGGGAGTACGGTGAAGGGGTGCAAGTGGGATGGCCATTATTGGCAGCGTGAGAAGGGGAACTAGATTGTGGTGCCACTCAGTGCGCCATTGCGACAGGCATTGTTAGAGGAGGCGCATGACTCATATTAAAGTGGTCATTTTGGCCACGGCAAGACCTTCAAGACGCTTACACATCAATATTGGTGGGCAACGACAGGAGCAGGTTGTAAGAAGTACGTGAGGAGTTGTGACACATGCCAAAGGATCAATTCAAGGAGGACACGGGCGCCAGGAGAGCTGCAGCCACTACCGGTGTTGGAGCGCCCGTGGACGGACATATGTTATTTTCATAATTCCATCTCAACAGAGGGCTCTGAAGTGCCGAAGAGCTCTTGGCAAGCTCATAGGGATTGGTACATAAGGAAGCTTAGGGGTTGTTCTAGGCATGCCAATCGCACCTAGATACTCTATACATTTCCTTTTACTGATATATGAATTCTAAAAGATTCATTCCTTACCCAACTCTCCTTATGTTCCAAGTATTGCCTTGCACACATCCATTCGATCCTACAAGTCTTTCGTAACACACCTTGGTGTAAACGCCGCCAGAAGAGTCGCACGATTGGAACCTCTGTCAGTAGCAACGGTCTTGCTGTTAGGAGAGGGTCGTGCGACATCTCAAGGGTTAGTCCACAAACCAAGGGGTCGAGGGTTAGGAGGTTCCTTCCAAGGGCTCGGCATTTGACCGTCACATCAGGCGTCCCTCGGTTCACAGGAGCAGACATCACCCCCGACGCACTCTGTTTTCACTACAACAAGCGAGATATCCGACAAGCAATTGCTATTTACGTAAAGAATAAATTTCCAAGGATGATAGCAATAGTAGAAAGAATTTGATAGCGTCGACAACAACGCTCACATCCAGGAATCCTACGGCTATCGACCTCCTAACCACAACTATTGTGGAAATGGAAAAAACCAGTCCACAGACTCCTTGACTCCGATGGAAGTGGACGCCGTCGACCAGAGAGATACTCAAACATGCTACAATTGTGGAAAATTTGGGCACATTGCTTGCAATTTTCGGAGGAAGCAGTAGGCCAAAAAGTGGGGGGAGTTGCAGAAAGACGAGTCGAGAAACGTTAAAGGACAGGAATCAAAGGCGTGACTCTTGTTCACGAGGAGCGATCTGCACCAAACGATTGCCCATCTGAACGGCCCACATCGTCGTAGAGGATTTTTGAGATTGCAAAGTTCCACGAGGGGTGCAAGAACGACCAACTGGCGATACTGCTAAAATTTCAGCCTCTACAATACAGAATTCGCGGAACTATACCAACATTATTGGATGGAAGAGCTTCCCATAGCTTCGTGAGCAGCGACATGGTTCGCAAGCTGGGTTTGTAGATCGAACTAGGGGTGTTTCAAGGAAAAACCGTCAACAAGAGACTACAGATAGAGAGACTCCGAGAACCACTACCAATACAAGTGGGAGATCTATGGGATGTAACAGTATGGAGGTCTTGTCCAATGAGTGACCACAAAATTATCCTCGGACGAAATTTCCAATACTGGCAGAATACGCAGGTCGACTGGAACAGCGGCAACTTCTACATGGAGATTGACGGTGCCAAACAACAACTTCTACGTACGAGATAGATGCCAACAGTGAAAGCAACAGAGGTGGAAGTAGTAGAGGAAGACGCGGAAGCCGAAAAGCGACAACCAGTGCAGCCGATACCGTTCAACGTGGAAAAGCACTGTCTACGACAAGGAGCTTGTGCGTGGCTCATACATCTTGAGCCAATAGGAGAAGCATAAGTGGCAGCAGTAGACTCAACATCGACCTCATCAGCCTCATCAGCCTCGACGAAGTTTGCTATGGTACCCGAAGAATTCGCACTCCTCATCCAGGAGTTCGCGAATGTCTTCCCAGGCAAACTAAAAAAAAAAAATTACCCCCTCCGTGAGATATCGACCATCACATCAAACTGAAGCCGAGCACCAGACCTACCGTCCAAGGGGCCTATTGGATGAGCGACCACAAGGTGACCGAGCTGAAAAGGCAGCTCAATGAGATACTCGCTCAGGGGTTCATCCGTCCATCCACGTCACCATAAGCCGCACCAATATTATTTGTGAAATTAAAAACTGGCAAGATGCGGATGTGCATGGATTATCGGACGTTGAACAATGCTACCATCAAGCACTGCTACCCTCTTCCCCGAGTTGATGAACTTTTTGACCAACTTCGACAGGCCCAGATTTTCTACAAAATCAACTTACGCAGCGGATATCACCAGATAGGTGTGGCAACCAGCGACATCGAGAAGACGGTGTTCCGAACTCGCAACGGGTACTTTAAGTTCACGGTAATGTCGTTTGGACTCATGAATGTCCCAGCGACATTCATGGTGGTGATGAACAACATTTTTTATTCGTACCTCGACAATTTGGTCGTTATGTACCTCGACAAAATTTTGGTGTACAACCGTACCCTGGAGGAGGACGACAGACATCTCTGAAAAGTTCTTGAAGCTTTACAAAGAGAGAAAATTTTCGAAAAACTCTCGAAATGTGACTTTGGTCGTCATTCGATCAAGGATTTAGGTCACGTCATCTAGGATGGACGGATCACCATGGATAAAAAAAAAAGTGGCAGCAGTCGCTGATTGGCCAAGGCCGACCGACGTTCGAGAAATTCATGTTTTTCTTAGATTTTGCAGTTACTACCGGCGGTTCATACAGGACTACGTCCGAGTGTCAGCGCTTCTTTCCGACCTCACTCAAAAAGAAAACAAGTGGCGGTGGGGAGAAAACGAACAAGAAGAGTTCACCGCTTTGCGAAACGCTCCGACCTCAGCGCCAGCCCTACGATAAGACGATCCAACGATCAACTACATCATGGTTACGGATGCATCAGACCGAGCCATTGGTGTATTTCTTATGCAAGACCATGGCAACGGCAAACAACCGGTCGCCTCGAAGTCTCGAAAATTACGAGGACCAGAACTTAACCACGTATTCCACGAAAAGGAGATGCTGGCGGTAGTGCATGCGTGCAAGATGTGACAATGCTACCTGGAGTGTTGCCGATGCATCGTGTGTACCAACCACCACGCATTGAAACATTTGAAGACGCAGGCGAATCTCAGCCGACGTCAAACCCGATGGATACAGTTCCTTGAGTCTGGGTTTGACTACAAAATCGAGCACTGGCCGGGCAAAATGAATCCGGCGGACGCACTCAGCCGCCGGCCAGATTTAATGGCCGGCGTGGCAACCCTACAGCTACAGCAAGACCCATACCTTAAGCGAATGTTCGCACGAGGATACGACAAGTACGATGGATATGATAAAACCGAATTCTGGTTCAACAGACCCTACTGGCGACGACTTTTCACTCGTCGAGTTGTTGTTCCCCCAAACGACGAGCTTCCCCGTATGCTGCTCGAAGAATGCCACAAAACCGGGCAAGATGGACACTTCAGAGAGGAGAAGACGCTTAAGAAGCTGATGAAAAACTATTGGTGGGACAAGTTGCAATCCGACGTGGCCAAGTTTTGCAACACCTGCGACATATGTCAGCGATAGAAATCTCGTTGCACAAGGCCAACCGGACTTCTGCAGCCGCTCCCTGTTCAGACGGAACCATGGGCAGACATCTCCATGGAATTCGTCAAAGGGTTACCAGTCACACCCGAGGGTTATGACGCAATCCTCGTGGTTGTTGACAGGTTGTCCAAAATTTCCCAATTCATCCCAACAACGACCACCGTCACCGCTGAAGGAAAAGCACGACTGTTTCTAAACAACATTGTGTGGCTACACAGCGTACCGAGGACCATCACGAGCGACAGAGAAGGTCCATTCACCAACCGGTTTTGGCACAAACTGATGACTCGCTACGACTGTAGAATTCAAATTTCAACGGCGTTTCATCCTCAAACTGACGCACAAACCAAGCGGACAAATCAGACGCTCAAACAAATGCTCCGAACACAATCCAAACATCATGGGATGGATTGGGCACAAAACTCCCGACCGCCGAGATCACATGAAATTCGGCAGTTTCCACTACGACACGTAAAACCCCATATGAAGTGGTGTATGGCAAACATCCTGCCACACGAGATGAGCTACAAAGTTGGAGCAACATTTCCACGGTTGACGTTCAACGCCGAGACTTCACTATCGTCTGGGAGGAAACACTCCAAACCCTCCCGAAGACACAAGAAACGATAATATGAGCAGCTGACCGACATCGCAACGACGACATCTCCTGCGCTAGCCACAAATTCCTCCTCATCTCGGCGAAAATCAAGCTCCGTGGATCCGATTGTTCAAAGCTCAAACCCCGATGGTTGGGACCGTTTGAGATCTAGAGCATGCAAACCCCTCTGGTTGCATGACTCAAACTCCCCGAAACTATGCAAGTTCATCCCGTATTTCATGTCAGTAGGCTCAAGTACTACCAAGACCCCGGAGAGAACTTCCTTGGCAGAGATGTCCCTCCTCTGCCTCCCATTCAAGTGGATGAAGACACGGAGTACGTCATCGAGGACATCCTCGGTCATCGACGATGAGGCAAGATGACAGAATATCTCGTCTAGTGGCACGGTTACGACGCCGCGCACAACAGCTGGGAACCCTACGACAACCTCCGAGACGTTGATCATCTCTTTGACAGCTACTACAGCCGTCTCTGGGCCACATGTGCACGCGCGCCGGGACGTCGCGGCCAAAAGGGGGAGAAGTGTTACGTAACAGACGTACACGAGTCCCTAATCTTCTCCAGTGGGTATTTTTGATATTACACAAACAACCCATTATGTCGCAAGAACTGTGATATTCACTCTGACGGTCGAGGCGAAACTTGCCAACTACCCCGTCCTCAGTGGATATTCCTGAATCTTCTGACAGCTTCGACCACTCTCGCGAACCTACGAACACAAGTGTCACGGCCTTTTGGTCAACTTCTCAACACATCGAGACGAATCTGGATTTATAGAGATACATCTCGCATCTTCACCGGCGATTCTTGAAGTCCCCCAACTTCTTGGCGGACCTTCTCAAATCCGACCACTCACGACGCCACTCCGCACGCGTCACTCAACAATCGACCCAAGAACCCTGACTATGCCTCATTCGTAACTTGACACTTGTATATACGTTCGATCATTTTGACAATCGTAATCAAAGTACACTTATTGCTAATCATAAATTACTCAAGTTTCCCAAGTTCTAAATCGTGTTTTGCCTCGCAACTTCCACCTGTTCACCATCTACGCTCTCTTCGGCGTAACAAAAGATGTACCGCCAAAGATGCACATACAGGCAAAGACATCGAGGAGATTTGAGCAAGAATACGGGCTTTCTGAAAAGAAATAGATGTATTGATACAAATATGGAGGATACAACAGACGAATAGGATATTCTAAGTCCATCATGGCCCTTGTATAATAGAAAAATATTCAATATTCGTTAAAAAGTATACGAATATATTCATTCAAAAATAGAAAATCCTCGCTACATGTAATATAGTAACATTGTGAAATTAAAATATGTTCTATCATAAATATCAACCTTTTGAATTTGAAAGGATGTAAAATTTTAAGTTGAATCTTCTTTCATATAAATACAAGAATACGGAACAATCCCCTTCTACCCAAGTTTTGAGCGTGGTCCTGCCCAATTACCCACTTTCCCCATTATCTTATCTACTAGTTTTAACATCTTACCACCTTGTCCACAAAACGTGAACACCAGCTAGCCGTGACTACGGTGCCCAATTTTGACTGATCCTGAACAGAATCCCGATATTATAGTGGTGTTTTAAGAAAAGTGGGTAAGGCATTGATCAGTGTGGGATTGAATAGTTTTGTTTGTTTTTTGTTACTGTACATGGGGATGCCTCAAACTCCTCATATGGATGATAAATTCATGCACAGTTGTTTCATGTTGTCACTATTTAATGTCATACTCAAGAATTTGGTCGCATTTAACATGTGCTTCTACAAGGGACCTTATTTCAATATTGCTATCTCATATCATTGTTTACTTTGCATTGTTGGATCTCCCCTTCTGTGCAGCTATGCATGAGTGTGGTCGAGTGGTGCTTCACTGACCGTTTTATTCTAGATGAATAAAAATAGAAGTTGCACGTGGCGTCACACGCGGCGTCGCACGTCAGAACAACGGAAGCGAGGTCAACGTCATCCACCTTGCTTCTGTCGTTCCAACGTCCTCGTCGGTCCCCTCTTGCTGAGGTCTTCACTTTAAGTGCTAAGCAAGGTTGTGTTCTTAGTCACTATAGCGAGTTTTTGTATAATCTATGACGTGAGAGATGTAAAAAAAGAAGTCTCTTGGTTATGAAAATTCCTTTTGTGTATTCATATTACCCGCGAGATCTGATATTTCAAAGAATTGGCTCCACCGGTCCACATCATTATACACCAAGTTTCAATAGAGAGAAAATGAAAAAAGATAACTTCATGTGCTAAACGTTTCTCGAGGTGTCCAGAAACGAGCAACCTACCGATCTTTACATTGGACAATGGTCAGTAGACGATCTGAGGATTCATCTACATAATGACATAATACAAGAAAACATACATGTAAGCGGTACATTGATAAGGAATTTCATGATAATCAAATGAAAGCTTAAAACAATAGCAAGGCACTGTCTTCTGTACTTCCGTTCAAGGCTTTATCATAGTTCCATGCCTTGAATTGCACAAGGCATGAAACGAAAGAAACGAGGGCAACGAGGTTGCTCCCAATTTCTTTTCTCAAGAGGTATAGGAAGAGATGGAGTTGATAATCAAATTTTTCCATCATGAGGATGGGACCAACACCGACCGTTAAACGAAGATCTTCGATGGCAAATGTGTCAAATTTTCCTTCGAAAGAGAATAGTCTCTCAACTATGAAGATGATTATGAGCTGGTCTATTGTTGTTAAACATGCGAAAGTCGTTTTCTGATTTTTTTTCAAGCAAGCAAAGCATTGCACACCTTCCTTTTCACATTGTTGTCACCCACAAACAACAGAGAAAAGAAACCATAAGGGGGATTGATAGCCGCTCGATCCTTCATGTAACATATGTAAAGGAAGTGTGTTTCTGAGAGAAGATCTCTTCCAAAGAGGTGGGAGACATCACGATTAAAATCTCACGATTTTGTATCGCGGGATGTCCTATCTATGACCAAACCGTTTTTGTGTATGTTAATCAATGTGTGAGATGATGATCGGTGCAAAAAATTTAATGAAGCAGAACAAATTATGATATCAACATAAGTGAGGTCGACAAGCCCACCACTCGAAAGTTGTAAAAAAAAGGATCACATTGTTGTTCCGCCGGCAAAGGCCAAAGTGAACGTCTCTGATTGTCTGATCTTATCACCAGACAACGGAAGCTTTACCAATCCTAAATGAACTTTCTCTTCGACAATGCATGGTGATCGAAAGAACATGGGAGAATTAGAAGAAAGTTTGATAAAACAGAACCTAAAATAGTATATCACCTAATTGGCATGTATCTAAGTTTTCCCAAGGTTTTTTTTTAAGATATCGTGATAGTCGATAAGCACTCAAGCCACCAACTAAGAATTTTAGTGGGTATCATAGTCATGTCTTGATGATTGAGGACCGGAAGCACGTTTTTTCAAGTTTGAGCACACACCACACTTGTCAAAACCAGTGGGGGAGTCGTGGACCCCCCTAAAAACAGGACAACTGAGTCATCTTTCCGAGGGAGTGGGTATCGTTTAAATTATATTATCAACGATGGGTATTTTGTGTGGAAAAGTTTCAAAATGTGGGTTAAAAGGAATCAGTACTAATATGAAATGCATCAAAAAGTTTTCATGACATAAAAATCATAGTATATTTTACTAAATAAAAACATGAATAAATAAACTATTCTGAAAATTTTATAAATATAGATGGAAAATGTAAATGGAAAACCATCCTTTAATGGTTTTTCAACACTATATACATGGGTTTTTTTTTTAAATTAAAATTAACAAATTAAACGAATCATATTGATCAATTGACCTCCCTTATCCTAAGCATTTGTTGAATACGGAGCCGTAGGCCTGGGAGGGAGAGGGGGAGAGAGGGGTGGACAGAGAGAGATCCAAGAGCGGGAGCTCTCGGGTTTAGGAGGGGGGCACGACACTTAGTCGCGGAAAGGGTCGGGGGCTCTCGAGAGCTGTGAGGGGCGGGGCTCTCGAGAGCTATGAGGGGGGTGGATCAAGGGGAGATAGAGAGGAGGGTGTGGAGGCGAGCGAAGTGATAGCGATGTTTTGGAAAAGTGAGGAAAGTGAGCGAGTGTGCCAGAGCCCTATCGGGTCGCGCAACTCGACTCGCGTGGTTCGCCACCAAACGTGGCAAACCACACAGAACTCTCCAGACTCGCTCGCAAATCACCGAGCGTAGCCCAGAACACAACAAAACAACAAAGTCGACGTCAAGTGTGCAGCTAAAACGCGGATTAGGCTACGACGTGAGAAAACCAGTACGATTAATCTAGGCTTGCTAATGAATGAGCATCCAAAGTTTGCTACTTTAACATGATACCACAAGCAAGGGTGGATGCCCTGAGAAGAAAGCTTGAATACCGCACCGCTAAGCCCACAACAGATCATGAGACGCCACCAGCAGAAACACCAGGTGGAGCACCGCTACGGCGACCATGAGCCACCGAGACGGCGGCAGAGAGAGCCAGCCAAGGACACCGGGGAGAGGAAACGGCAGGCCAACCCCTGAGGGGCAGCTGACTAGGAATGCCTGATCAGAGGCACCCGGCCGGGAGCACCCTACAAAGGGCACATAACCAAGGCGCCCCTCCAGGAGAACCCCTCCAGAAGCCCACGACCAAAAATGCGCAACCAGAAGTACCCGTCTCGGAGCGTCCGTGGAGACACCCACCAAGGCGTACACCGTCGGGAGGACCTCGCCAGAAGCACCGCACGGGAGGCACCCCACCAGAGAACCCCACCCGAAGCGCAGACAGCGCCACTAGCACCGAAGAGCTGGGGCCGCCGGTCCAACGACGCGCGCCCCCGAGATGAGGCGCCACAGCGAGAGGGTTAGGGACCTGCACACGACCGAGCAGGGGCACAGAGCAAGCGAGGGGTAGGGAGAGAGGGGGGGGGGAGCGACATGGGGCATGAGCAGGGACTAGGGGAGCGAGGCGTGCCGGCGGCAAGGGAGGCCAGTGGAGACAACTTGCATAGAGCAAAGGGAGAGAGGAGAGGCAAATACAGAATAGGGACAATCATCGGGAAGATGACTAACAGCCCTGGCAAGTGACAGGAGAAAAGGGTAGAGCAGGGGAGGGAGGACGATCAGTCAGCTGGGGGAAGGGTGGGAAGACCGACCGCCGTAATGCTAGAGGTAAAGGCGGGCCGGTGAAGGGCCTTAGTGAGGAAGTCAGCAAGCTGAAACTTGGTGGAGATGAACCAGAGACAGACGTCACCAGCGGCGACGACATCGCGCACATAGTGGTGCTCTACGTTGATGTGCTTTGTGCGGTGATGAAGCGCATCGGTGTTTCTGGCGATGGCTAGAGCGCTCACACTGTCAGTGTACATGGGCACAGGCGACGGGGGGAGACGAAACTTGCCAAGGAGGCCGCGGAGCCACACAGCCTCGGCGGCGGCGCCACCCAAGGCCATGTACTTAGCCTCTCTCGTGTTATGTGTGATACAACCCTGCCTGACGCTGTGCCAAGAAACGATGACGGCATCGAGAGGGAAGACGAAACCACTGCAACTCTGAGCATCTGCGTCGCGAGCGTAATCACTGTCAGCGTAGCCCTCAAGAAGCGGCATACCCGACACAGTCGAGTAGGCGAGGCCAGTCCAGACAGAGCCAAGGACATAGTGCAGGACATATACAGCCGCACGGAGGTGTGCTGTACGGGACTCCCGAGCGTACTGAGCAAGAACGTTCACCGCACAGACGATGTCCAGACGGGTGGTGCTGGCCAGGTACATGAGAGCCCCCTTGATGGACTGAAAGGTGACAACAAACTCGGGCTCATCGGACGCAGTGTCGTGGGTGACTCAGAGGGTGAGCTGGGTACCCAACGGCATGGAGGAGGAGGCAGCAGGGAGGGGTCGCAACAGGTCAACAACAGAGGAGAAGCGATCGGCGAGAGTGAGGACATACCACTTGTGGTGAACAAGGAGACAGCCAGGAACACGCTCAAGCTGCATCTCGAGGAACATGGTAGCAAGACCAAGATCCTTCATATGGTACGCCGAGGAGACGAGGTCCTTGGTCTCGACAATCGCAGAGGACGACGACGAAGTGATGAGCAGGTCGTGGAAATACACCAGAATGAAGGCAGGCACCAAGTGCATGCCGCCGACGAAAAGGGAAAGGTCGGACTGGCTGGGATGAAAGCCCCCATAGACAAGGTTGGAGGTGAGCTCCTTGTTCCACCAACGAGGTGACTGGCGGAGATTGTACAGCACACGATGGAGGCGGCACACCTTTGTGGAGCCATAGGAAAAGCTGGGAGGCTGAACCATGTAGAGCTCCTCATCCAGGCGGCCATGGAGAAAGGCATTGTTGACATCAATCTGGTGAAGCTCCCACTAGAAGGAAGCTGCGACAGAGATGACGATGCGACTCGTTGTGAAGCGACTAACCATAGTGTAGGTGTCACCGAAGTCAACACCACGGATCTGCGAGTACCCCTTGGCTGTGGGACGGGCCTTATACCGATAAAGTGCATCGGTGGCGGTGAACTTTCTACGGAGAGCCCACTTGGCCTTGATCGCCGTACGGCCAGGGAGGAGCTCAGAAAGCTCCAGGATGCCGTGGGCCGAGAGCGCAGCCAACTCGGCCAGGCACGCCACACTCCATGTGGCGGCGTCAGGACGGAAAAGGGCGTCAGCAAGCGTGAGAGGGTCGGAGTCATTAGCGGGTGGGGGGGAAGAGGCCGCAGGAGGGACAGAGGTGACAGCAAAAGCGCGAGAAATAGTTGCGGGAGCATCGACAAACTGGTGGTCTGTGCAAACATCCACCGCGTGGTGGAACTGAAGGTGGAAGAGTTAATGACCGTGAGCGTGATCAGGGTGAAAGGTGTACGGACGGAGGGGGTGGGGCGCAGAGGCCGGAGGGGAAGAGGAGACAAGACACGAAAACAGAGAGCACCGTAGAGGTAACACCGCAGAGGCATGGCAAAAGGGGTGGGCAGCAAAGCGAGGAGAGGGGAAGGAAGAGAGGCAGCAAGAACGGAAAACACCATAGAGGTTGATGCGGAGACAAACGAGGGCGTGGTGGGGGCGAAAGGCTGTGGAGGCAGTGGGAAGAGTAGCGGAGGGGGAGGGTGGGTGGGAGAGCTGTGGGCGAGTGGCGTGGGAGGAGGAAGTGCAGGTGGGCACATAAGAGGGGGGGCCGGGGGTGAAGGAAGGAAAGGGATGACAAGGCAAGCGAGAGCGCGAGCAGTTTGTGAGCATGTGCGAGAAGAGAGAGGGGAAGGAGGAGGGGGAGTGGTCAGCACGGGGTGAGAGGGGGGGAGAGGGGAAGAGGGGGGAGGGGAAGGGAGAGGAGGGGCGGGAGGGGAGGGGGGAGAGGAGGCAACGCGGGTAATGGTGGTAGCGAGAGGGGGTGGGGGNGGTGGGCACATAAGAGGGGGGGCCGGGGGTGAAGGAAGGAAAGGGATGACAAGGCAAGCGAGAGCGCGAGCAGTTTGTGAGCATGTGCGAGAAGAGAGAGGGGAAGGAGGAGGGGGAGTGGTCAGCACGGGGTGAGAGGGGGGGAGAGGGGAAGAGGGGGGAGGGGAAGGGAGAGGAGGGGCGGGAGGGGAGGGGGGAGAGGAGGCAACGCGGGTAATGGTGGTAGCGAGAGGGGGTGGGGGGGCAAGTGGGGCCGAGCCCACGCAGCATGGTCGCACATCTAGGAGGACGAGCAGACAGAGGCACGAGGTACCGCTAACAGAGAAGGGGCAGGGGGCAAAGGGAAGAGGGAGGAGCAGGGAGAGGCAGAGGCATGGAAGGGTGCGGGGAGAGGGGGGGAAGGGGGGGAGGGTCTCACGGACAAGGACGCTGAGGAGGAAAGGTAGAGGTGGGGGGCGTGGGGAAGGTGAGGCATTCAGGGACAAAAGACAGGACGAAGGAGGGGTGGGAGGAAGGAGGCCAGGGAGAGAATCACTTGGGCAAGGAGGGGGCAGAACATCGTCCTTGGGGACGTCCTCAATGGAGAGGAGGACAGGGTCGGAAGAACGAGCGGGGATGGGCGTGCGAGGGGAGCCAAGTGCCTGACCGGTCGTCAAGGCGGGGGGAACAGGTGAGACAGGGGGTCAAGGTGGGAAACCGGGGGGAGAGGGGGGAGAGGGAATCGGGGATGGTAAGACGGCAGGAAGAGGGGAGACGGGCAGCGGGCCGCCACGGCGATGGGATGGAGGTACCGGGGGAAGGGCCAGGGGCACATGGGCAGGCACGGGAGGCACAGGGGGTGTGGAGGAAAGGGATACGGATGGCGGTGCCGGGATAACGACGGTGGGTGCGGGAGGAGAGGGGACGGGAGATGAGGAAACGGTGGCAGAGAGGGGTGGGATAGGAGGAGCAGGGATCGGAGGAATGGGTGGAGGGGGAACGGGAGGTGGGGTGGACAAGGCGGACGGGGGGACACAGAGACGAGACGGGGGGGGGGGGGGGGGGGGGGGAGGAGCGGAAAACGTGGTGGAAGGGCCAGCAAGATAAATGAGAGAGGAGGGACCAGGATTAGGGGGCACGAGAGGAGGCGCGAGGGACGCCGGGGATCCGGCACGGACGAGGTCATTAGTCGAGTAAGCAGTGGCAGAGGTCAGAGGAGGAGGGGTACGGTCCGCACGGAATGCACTGTATGTCAAGTGCTCAAAGAAGCAGGCATGACACGACTCGCCAGTACGATGCGCGACCGGATCCCAAAACCGATGCGCCCAGGAGTAAGGAACAACACCGAGGGTGACACAGAGATGACCAGGAGAATCAAGCTTGCCGGACCGAGAAGGAGGGGCAAGATGGACAATGGCCATAGTGCCCCACACCACGGCCTAGGTAAGGTCCGCACGGCGTCTGAAGAAGAGCTCAAAAGGCGTGGTATCAAGGACAAGAGGGCCATGCGGAATCCGGTTCCACACCCAAGTGCAGTAGCGCCAGCCTCAGACCAGAAACTCCAACCACGGTCAAGAAAACAAGCCTCGACCATCATGGTGCGGACATCCTCAATAAGGGTGCGGTTCCACCATTCTGCAACCATATTTTCTTGAGGAGAATAGGGGCCAAAAAGCTTGTGAACGACGCCCTCACGATCGAAGAAGGCCGCGATCAGAGCAAAAGCGGAGGAGCTGGTGATGACTCTGGCGTGGAGCAAACGTGTACTAGGACTGGATGGTCGCCGCAACATCGCTCTTCACATGGAGAAAGAAGACCTACGTGAAGCGGGAGTAGTCATCAATCAAGCTGAGGATGTACGTGGCATGCTCAGCAAGAAACTCATCCTAGAGAGGATCGAGAACGTCAGCATGGACTAGTTCCAGGGGCGTAGAGGCACAGGAGGGGGAGGACAAAAAAGGGAGACGATGCATCTTACCGAGTGCACAAAAAGTGTAGTCAGGAGCGCATGGGGCACGGAACGAAGGGTCGGACAACCCATCGGCCGGGAGAGCGTGAAGGAGGGAGGTGATGGCAGAAGCCGAGAGATGACAAAGGCGATGATGAAGGAGATGCGAGTGAGCAGAACGGGAAAGGGTAACAAACGCGACTTCGTTGGCCGCGTGGGCCGAGACAAAGTGAGTGCCACGAACCTAATAGAGGCCCTCGCCATGGGGTCGGCGACCGCGAAGGATAACATGTTCCCTGGTGCGATCAGTGATGGCGACGAGGCCAAGCGCATAAGTAGTAGAGAACCTGCAGGTGTCAAGCTGGGACAGAGAGGAGAGAGAAGTCAAGGGCAGGGGCATAGAGAACGGAGGACAAGGACAGGTCACCGGCGGGGGACATCAAACAGACAGTGCCAACACCAAGGACAGGCAAGGGGGTACCATTACCGGTGAAGACCGCTGTGATGACAGATACTAGACTAAATGATGTGAAGAGCTCACGAACAAGGCACATGTGATCCGTGGTGGCCTCGTTGACAACCCAAGATGGGGAAATGGCACGCTTAGTGCCGGAGAAAAGGTAGTAGGCGGTCGTGCGTGGAGCTAAGCTAGTGGGTAAAGCTAGTGGGTAAAGGAAGTGATGGGGAGAGAGGAGGAGACAACGGAGAAGAGGCAGCAATCAAACAAGGGGGACGTACCGGCAGGCGGTGGACCGCTGAGGACACCCTCCGCAAGAAGGCGGCGAATCAAGGCGACAATGGCGTCCTCAGTCAGAGAAGGTGTAGCGGTGGCAAGGGGTACGAGGCCGACGGGTGGGGCGAGAGGAGCAGCACATGGTGCAGGGCTGCCGGGTGGGATGAGAGGAGCGAGCCTGGGGAGCGGCGCAGGAGCACCAAGGGCGCAGCCACGCAGGAGAGCACGCTAGCAAGCGATCCGCTCACGAAGGTCAGGAACAGGGGGCAGGGGGTAGGCGTCGTGGCGGTGACCCACGGCGTCGAAGTTCCAGGAGACGAGTGGGCCTCCACCACCTTCTCTGCCTCACAAATTGGAGAGCCCCATCTCTCTGGTCTCTCTTTCCACCCTCTATCTCTCTCTCCCTCTCTCTCTCTATCTCTCTCTCTATCTCTCTCTCTCTCTCTCTCTCTCTCTCCCTCTCTCTCTCTCTCTCTTTCTCTCTCTCTCTTTTCCTATCTCTATCTCTTTCTCCACCTCATCCAAGCTACAAGGTTCTTCTTTCATCATGACATCAAGTCATATTTGAGCTAGTAGGACCTCCTATGCTTCCATCGCTTTTGATGATTCTACCATTTTTGACAACACCGCTTCATATCCTGCTAGAGTCGTGGCCTTCATTTTCCCCGTGCATCGTTGTCATCCAAAGCAATTGGTTTCATCGCTCCAGCAGCTATAATCCTAGCTTGTCGGATGCTACCAACATTTGGTTCTCCCACGATCGTCATCGTCGTTGTTGATGTCAATGTTTTTTGTCATTGTCGTCATCGTCGTCACCTCTTTTACCCCTCTGTCATTGTCCCGGCCCCTCCATGTCACCTTCTTCCCACTTTATTTCAGGTATGCTGCTTTTGAGGCTTTCTTATTGTTCCGCTCACTCTCCTCTCCCCCTCTCCTACCCTCAAGTGTTTTGTCTCATCCTATATTCTTGTTTTATCCCTCTCCATGTTTATCCTTCTCTTTCTCTTGCCTATTTTTTCCCTTGTTTTTTCCTTTTTCTTTTCTCTTTGTCAGTCTCTTCTCCCACGTGGGCTCTTTGTTCACTTTCTTTTTCTTCTCTCTTAATGAATTCAATTCTGTTTTTATTTCTCCTACATGTGTGTTTCCCCCCTCCCTCCAAGTCTGGATTCTCCTGCCAGCTTTATCCGGGTCTCCCTCATTCCCGCGGCACCCCTTGCATCCTCTGTGGTAGGCTCCGTCTGCTTGGCTCTCCTAGCCTCCTTAGCCTCCTAGTCTCATAACCTCCAGCACTGCTTCAGGCCATCTCAGGGACTCTAGGCCACGGTCGAAACTTTGGAATTTGGACTCTAGGATTCAGGCCCATTAAGCTGCTTTTGGCCACTGGCCATCCTCCTCTCCACCCTTTTGGTTTCTCTTTTTCGTTTCTTGTGGCTCCTTGAGCCTGGGGCCCCGGTCCCCACAAAGCATACCATGCGGCCTTTTGCGGATCTTGGCCCCGTCCTTACGGCATTATAGGACCCCCCCTCCCCCCTTGGGGTCTCGTCCTGAATGTGAACATCTCCCCATCCCTCCTCCCTCCTGTTCTCTCCCTTGTCTCTCTTCCCCTCATCTCTCCTTTCCCTCGCTCTCCTTCTCCATTATTGCATTCTCTGTCCCTCTCTCCTCTCTAATTTCTCTCTCTCTATACTCTCTACCTCCCTATCCTCTCCCTCTGCTATCCCTTTCCTTCATTTCTTGACCTTCTCGCTCTCCCTCTATCCCTCTATCTCTTCCCTCTTCTATTTCTCACCCTCTCTACTCTTTCTATTCTCTCCCTCTTGGCTCTCTCTACCCCCCTTTCTCTAACTCTCCCTGTCTGTTCTCTCTCTCTTCTCTCTCTCTCTCTCTCTCTCTAACTCTCTCTCTCCCTCTCCCTCTCTCAACTCCCTCTTTTCACTCTCTCTGCCTGTATTCTCTCATTCCCCCCTTCTCCTCTTCTCTTCCTCTTGCCTCTCCTATCACTCCCCTCTATCTCCATAATTCTCTCCTCCATTTCTGTGCCTTGTCCCCTCCCCCCCCCTCTACTTTCCCTGTTCTCCCTCTCTCCTTGCATCCTCCTCTCTCTCCCTCAACTTCCTTTTCTCTGTCCCTACTCTCTCTCTCTCTCTCTCTCTCTCTCTCTCTTTCTCTCTCT
>SZWC01004658.1:151806-169404 GCA_023375785.1 Penium margaritaceum
TCTCTCTCTCTCTCTCTCTCTCTCTCTCTCTCTCCCTCTCTCTCCATCCCTCTCTCTTTTGGCCTTCACTAAACCCTGCATCTCTATCCCTATCTCTCCCCTTATCTTTTCCTCCCTTTCTCTCTCACTCCTCCCTCCTCTCCCTTACTCTCCCTCCCTCCCTCCCCTCTCTCAGTCTCCCTCTATCCTCCTCCCTCTCTCCCTCATTCCTTTTTCTCCCTCTATATCCTTCTTTCTCTCTCTCCCTTGAACTTTCTCTTCTTGTCCTCTTGTCATCCCTCCTCAATCTTCCTCCACCTCTTTATCTCTCTCCCCCTTCCCTAATTTCTCCCTCTCTCTCTATCCCTCATCTCTCTCTGTCTCTCTCTGTACTCTCTCTCTCTCTCTCTCTCCATCTCTCTCTCTATCTATTCTCCTTCTTCTTATTCTTCTTTGTTGGAAAAAGGACAACCGTTAGATCATCTTGATCCAATGATCTACTGGACTCCGCACAACATCAACAAAAAGGAAAAACAAGAGGGCCAAGAGTGAGATCATCATCTCTCTCTCGACCCTCCTGTCTGTCCTCCATGGCGGGGCATGGTATGGCTGTAGGCAGGCCTCTTTAGGCGTCCCACTGATCCATCCATCCGCGACCCTATTCTCTCTACTCATCCTATTGGAGCTCCGGAGAGCTGACGGAATAACTCTACCAGAAGTCGTATGTTTCGGCAAGTTTTGGACCAACAGGATGTGTGGTCCGTCAGAAGAGGCGAGAGTGCGAGCGTGATCTCCTCTCGACTCCGAGGCTGCTGACGTGGCAAGGACCAAGGAAACGCTGAAGATATTCCTCTTTCTAAAGATGGATCTTGTGGTCAGGCATCCTGCGAGGGCATTTGGATTGATCAGCGCCGTCGCTGAATCGAGAGGTGCGGTCGGTCCATCATCGTGAGACAAATGCCCGAGCCAGATCGATGGTCATGAAGAAGCTACCGCAGATCCGGACGATCTCGTCCGTGGATCGCACCGAGGGCGCTGGGCATCCGCCAACCTCGGTCTGCCGATGATCGGGGATCATCGAGCGGTGTCCGGAAGATCCTGCGAAGACACAAGGAGACCGGACTGTGTCAACACTTGTACTTTTCTGCTTCTAGCTAGTATAGACAGATAAGTAGCTGTAGGTTTGTATTTCCTGTTACTTCGTCTGTGTGTAACCATTTTGAACAAGCTTGGTACCGTTGGAAAGCTTGTGAGACGAGTCATGTAACTGTGCTTTCAGTTCATACTCTTGAATCACACAGTCAGTGACATTGCTAAGGCAAGAGTGCCTGTGTGTGTGTGTGTAAGTGGTAACTCCTAACTGAGAGGTCGTCACCAACGAATTCAGTATAGTACCAGAGAGTTGAACTATCAGAGTACCTCATCTGAAGATTCCTAAAGATTCTGTTATGTAAAATCCAACATTTGGTATCAGAGCAGGTGGCATCTTCAGATCTACGCAACTATGGCGGCAAGAATCAACAATGGAGATCATTTCAAAGTGGCGCCATTTGACGGCGATGACTACCATACCTTTGCTTTCAACATTGAGATGATATTCCTAAACAAAGGCCTATGGGGCGTCATCTGCGATCCCCCTACTGACACATTACCTGCAGGAGCGTCACCTGAAGAACAAGTCAGCTGGAAGCGACGCTGTGACCAGGCCTTCTCAATTCTGGCGCTGAATCTAACAGAGCGACTCAAGTTCATCATCAGAGAAAACAATGCAACCAACTATCCAAGGAAATCCTGGAAGGCCCTGAAGAGTCGCTATGAAAGGACAAGCGATGTTGAGTTGGGAAGTCTACTGACAGAGTTCCATACTCAGCAAATGGAAGAAGGAACACGCCTGGAAGACCATGTGTCCCACCTCAAACACCTGGCCAGCCGTATTTCATCAATGGGAGAAGTCATCTCTGAAAGAGTTCTGGTACTAACCCTTTTTCGTGGACTACCTGCCAGATTCAAAGATACCATCAACCGACTTCATACTTTCCAGAAACAGGTGAAGACCTTTGATACTCAACTTGCTGAGCTCTGGACAACATTACAGCAAGCTATCGGGGCACAAGGAAGAGCTGCAGGTGGGGCACCTGGTGTCGCCGCTGAAGCAGCACCAGCAGCAACAGCAGTAGCACCACTTCGAAGTCAACCATATTC
Source organism: Penium margaritaceum (assembly GCA_023375785.1). Classification (NCBI taxonomy): domain Eukaryota; kingdom Viridiplantae; phylum Streptophyta; class Zygnematophyceae; order Desmidiales; family Peniaceae; genus Penium; species Penium margaritaceum. The sequence continues at coordinate 153,988 of SZWC01004658.1, forward strand.
TCTGACTCTAGAGAAGGCTGTCGAAGAAATCATGATGGTTGAAGAACAGTATGTCAAAGACAACGGAGGTGAAACCGGTCTTGTGACCAAATACCAAGGACAAAGGACAGAGAAGTTTGGAGCTTATGGAAACGGCAGTCAGGGATCTCTTACACATTTCAACAGCAGAGATCAACCAACCCCGCATTCACCACGGGGCTTTGTTCCACCGACTGATCGAGTGTGCTGGACATGCAAGCAGAAGGGACATATTGTCGTGGACTGCCCTAAACGATGTCCACACTGTTGAAAAGTGCCCCTGCCATGGTTGCCGTTTGCCGTTTTCCCGGTCCGACCACTAGAGAGTGGTTGGATGTCCAATCTGATTGCAGATTTGGACTCCTTGGATTTTGCCATGCGATTTCGAGCTTTCAGTTGCTCGATTTGGTTGAGAATTCAGAAAGTTAGCCCTACCCAAAGTTTGGATGGTGAGGCGGGTGGAATCTGGTACCCGTCCGGGGTGACGGGATACTCCACCGCCGGTGGTCCGTGTTCAGCTCCAACTGGCTCCATAGACCCCAAGGCCCTAGAGGAAGCAACCAGGGAGGTCCCCTGGACCAGGTCGAGCCGCCCTTTGACTTGTCGATGAAAGAAAGGCGCTTCGAACCGTCGTCGGCTCGTGTCGGAGACGACTCACGTCGGCGGCAGCCAAAGGCGGCTCCACCAAGGGTTGCTTGGATGGGCGTAGCAGGGGCTATACTGCTCCGTTTTAGGCGTGCTTGGATGCGTTGGAAAGCTCAGATCACAGGCTATAAGAATCTGATGTAATCTCACCAAAAGAACTAACCATTGATGATTCGCAGCCCTTCTCAGTTTCCGCAATCTGTATTCTGCCAGAATTCTGCACTTGGTGTTGTGGCGACCCAAAGCACACACCTCCCTTGGAAGTCTCTTTGCACTAAGAAGCCGTGCACATTTGGGCAGTTCAGGGCACACCAGGACAGCATTCCTAACAAAGGGTTATGGGCCCACAGCCCTGACCTGCCTACCAAGACGTTCACGGCTTCCGCAACACATGGGAGTGTCGCTCCGGGCGACGTCGCCGTCGCACTCTGAGACTGTCCTTCGCAGAAGTTCAACATGGCGCAGAAGCCGGAGTCCTCGCCCATCCAAAAGTACATGGGCGGCCCTGGATTTGGGCTGTGGCGTTGGCATTTCGAGATCTACCTCGTGCACAAGGGACTGCTGGAGCTTATGAAGGGCACGGAGGTTCAAGATGAGAGCGCAACGGACGAGGAGAAGAAGGCCTTCGCGAAGAAGAACATGGAGGCGCTGATGCTTCTCTTGTCGGCGCTGCATGAATCTCAGTGGGGCTACATCCACGGCTGTGAGTTGGCAGCCGACGCGTGGAAGAAGCTCTGCTCTATTCACCAATCAACATCCCTAGCCAACAAGATCTTCGCAATGAAGCGACTCTTGACGGTGAGGATCGAGGAGGGTGAGGATGTCATTTCTGCCATGCAGCAGATCGAGTCTCTTGCCTCACAATGCAATGATGTGGGGTGGAAGATTGACACGAAGATGCAGGCGATGGCGCTCCTCATGGCTCTACCCGACAGTTGGAGCCCTCTCATCACCGTGCTAGGAGGTTGGGAGGAGNCGGCAAGCGAGGTGGCGGTAGGGGCGGCGGCAAGAAGGGCGCCAAGAGGGGTGCATGCCATAACTGTGGCAAGGAAGGCCATTGGGCCAAGGAGTGCCCGGAGGAGGCGCAGTCCGGCGGCAAGGGCGCCAAAGGCAAGAAGGCGCTCCTTAACGGCACAAGGAACCACGACCTGAAGGGGGCCAACCGGCGGTGCCTCGACTCAGGTGCGGAGGAGCATACCCAAGTCGAGAAGGTGGGGTTCATCAACTACACCAAGTCTGCAAAGTCCATGGTGACCGCAAATGACAAGGTCGAACCTGCGGCCGGCCAAGGTGACGTGGACATAGAGGTGGTGGTTGGTGGTACAAAGGCGCAATGTGTTATCCAAAATGTGCAACATGTCCCCGGCCTGGCTGACATTTTGAGTGTGAGCCGCTTGACAGACAAGGGGTATGAAGTGCTCTTCCGCAGGAAAGGTGCAGTCGTGCGGATGGATGGCGGTGGCGAGGTTGTGCTCGAGGCCAAGCGCGAGGGAGGTCTCTACATCGTTGAGACCAAGGTCATCCCCTCGGCAACAGACGCAGCAGACCCGCCAGCACGCATCGTCAACCTCGCTAAAGACGGGGGAGCAGACCTGCAGCTGTGGCATCGGCGGCTGGGGCACTCGTCGCCCGCATTCGTGCAAGAGATGGCGAAGCGCGACATGGTTCGCGGCCTCAACATCACCGGTGCAGCTGACGCAGCAGCAGACTCCGCAGAGCACAAGTGCGAGCCTTGCATCGTGGGCAAGGCGAAGCGCAAGCCATTTGAAGACGGACAGCGGCGGGCCAAGAACCTACTTGAGGTCGTGCACAGTGATGTGTGCGGACCTATCAAGACGCCGTCCATTGGGGGCGCACGGTACTTCGTCACCTTCATCGACGATTGCAGCAGAAAACTCTACTTCTACTTCATGAAGCGGAAGAGCGATGTGCTGGACCGGCTGAAGAAGTACGTCGCAGCAGTGGAGAGCCAGACTGGCCGCAAGGTCAGAGCGCTACGCAGCGACAATGGCGGCGAGTACGTGGGCTGCGGAGGGTGGCTGAAGGAGCAGGGGATTGAGTGGCAGCCGACCACTCCGTACACACCTCAGTCAAATGGTGTGGCGGAGCGTGCGAACCAGACGCTACTCACCATGGCGCGGACGATGCTCGTGGACGCTAAACTGCCACGGAGCCTGTGGGCCGAGGCCGTGAGTACGGCGTGCTACATCACCAACCTCACCCCAACAGCAGTGCTGAAAGGGAAGGGCGGCTGGAAGACGCCGCAAGAGGCTTGGAGNGGGCGCAAACCAAGCGTGGCGCACCTGAAGGCGTTCGGGTGCAAGGCGCACGCGTTGGTGCAGGCCGCGCAAAGAAAAGACTCCAAACTGGACCCGCGTGCAAAGGCGTACGCGTTCGTCGGGTACGAGAGTGCGTTCAAGGCGTACCGGCTCTTTGATCCACGGATGCAGGACGTCATCACCAGCCGCGACGTCACGTTTGATGAGCAGCAGAGCTACTGCAGCAGCAGCAACAACATTGACGCAGCGCACTCTCCAAAGCACGGGGAGTGGTTCCAACTCCTTGAGCGAGAGGAGGAGCCGGCGGCTGCAGAGGTCGATGCCTCGGAGGATGACGGTGCTGGAGCGCAGCAGGGCAATGCAGCAGGTGCAGGTGCCGCTGGAGCGCAGGACGCAGCAGCCGACGCGGGGGAGTCCGCGGCCGAGGACAACGTTGCAGCAGGGCAGCAGCAGGACCAGCAGCCAGCGTCGCCAAGGTCGCCGCGTCGCAGCCGGAGGCAGCGGAATGCGGCAAAGTGGTATGACGCGAGCACGGGCCGTTGGGTCGGCATGGCGCGGTGCATGATGGCAGCCGCAACGGAGCCGACAACCGTGCAAGAGGCGCTTGCACGGCCTGACGGGCAGCAGTGGGGCGAAGCAATAAAATCTGAACTTGCATCCCTTGCTGAGAACGGCACTTGGGAGTTGGTGGATCGGCCTGAGGGGGCGAAGGTGATTAGCTCCAAGTGGGTGTTCAAGGTGAAGCTCACCAAGGACAGCAAGGTGGAGAAATACAAGGCGCGGCTAGTGGCGAAGGGGTACGCGCAGCGGAAAGGCGAACACTACGATGAGACGTTCGCGCCCATCGCCAAGTTCACAAGCATCCGGACGATCCTCGCGGTGGCAGCCGCAAAGGACATGGAGATCCACCAAATGGATGTCAAGACGGCATTCCTGAACGGCATCATCGACAAGGAGATCTACCTTGAGGTGCCGGAGGGGGTGGATGCGCCGGAGGGCAAGGTGTGCAAGCTGCGGAAGGCCTTGTACGGGCTAAAACAGGCGCCCAGGTGCTGGTACCAACAGATGGACGGCTACATGGCGCAGCTCGGCTTCAAGCGCTGTGAGTCAGACCACAGCGTGTACGTGCGGCGCAACAAGGGACTCCATCAGATTGTCGCACTCTACGTGGACGACCTGATCCTGTGTTCGTCAGATCTGGTGGCTTTGCAGCAGCTCAAGGAGCAGCTGAGCAGCAGATTTAAGATGACGTATATGGGGGAGCTGGAGTACTACCTCGGGGTGAGCATCACGCGGAACCGGAGGGCGCGCACGCTTGAGTTGGGGCAGGCCAAGTACGCAGCCGAGGTCCTGAAGCGGTACGGCATGGAGGACTGCAAACCAGTGGGCAGTCCGTTCTCCACAAGTTGTGAGCTGAGTGCGGCGATGGCGCCGCAAACCAAAGAGGAAAAGGAGGACATGGCGGAGGTACCCTACCAGTCGGTGGTGGGAAGCCTGATGTATGCCATGGTGGCGACTCGGCCGGACTTGGCCTACGCGGTGGTTCAGGTGAGCAGGTATGTGGCCAACCCTGGGCCACTACACTGGCAGGCGGCGAAGCGCATCCTCCGGTACTTGCAGGCAACGCGACATGCGCGCCTGAAGTACAATGGAAAGGGGAGGTCAGACCCCTTGCAGCTGGTCTGCTACACTGACGCGGACTACGCCGGTGATGTGGACAAGAGGAAGTCCACTTCTGGCTATGTGTTCTTCCTCGCAGGTGCAGCGGTCTCGTGGTGCAGCAGGAAGCAGGACTGCGTCGCCACCTCCACAGTGGAGGCAGAGTACGTCGCTCTGGCCGAGGCGGTCAAGGAAGCGGTGTGGCTCCGCAGATTGCTGGGGGAGCTGGGCGTGCCGCAGCAGGAGCCTACGGTGGTTCAGGAGGACAACACCGGCTCCATCTCGCTGACCAACAACCCGACGCAGCACAGGAGGATGAAGCACATCGACGTGCGCTACCACTACGCGCGCGACATGGTGGAGAAGGGACAGGTTGTGCTGCAGCATTGCAGCACAAAGCACATGCTCGCAGATTGCTTGACCAAGGCNGATTGCAGATTTGGACTCCTTGGATTTTGCCATGCGATTTCGAGCTTTCAGTTGCTCGATTTGGTTGAGAATTCAGAAAGTTAGCCCTACCCAAAGTTTGGGTGGTGAGGCGGGTGGAATCTGGTACCCGTCCGGGGTGACGGGATACTCCACCGCCGGTGGTCCGTGTTCAGCTCCAACTGGCTCCATAGACCCCAAGGCCCTAGAGGAAGCAACCAGGGAGGTCCCCTGGACCAGGTCGAGCCGCCCTTTGACTTGTCGATGAAAGAAAGGCGCTTCGAACCGTCGTCGGCTCGTGTCGGAGACGACTCACGTCGGCGGCAGCCAAAGGCGGCTCCACCAAGGGTTGCTTGGATGGGCGTAGCAGGGGCTATACTGCTCCGTTTTGGGCGTGCTTGGATGCGTTGGAAAGCTCAGATCACAGGCTATAAGAATCTGATGTAATATCACCAAAATAACTAACCATTGATGATTCACAGCCCTTCTCAGTTTCCGCAATCTGTATTCTGCCAGAATTCTGCACTTGGTGTTGTGGCGACCCAAAGCACACACCTCCCTTGGAAGTCTCTTTGCACTAAGAAGCCGTGCACATTTGGGCAGTTCAGGGCACGCCAGGACAGCATTCCTGACACACACTTCACTCGCCATTATGGAGCTCGCCGACCCCATCAAGCAATGCTGACCACCTACATGTCCATCGTGGCTGCTTTTCTTACAGGGTCCACCAAAGCACAGGAGTCATCAGACGAAGAAGACAATATTCAGCTAAATCTTCTATCTGAAGGACCAATCCTACCTGACAAAGACATGTCAGCCTCGCAGCCAGAGCATCCAATCTATGGTTCAGCAACAGAAGAGACAGCACATCACACCCTGACAGAAGAAGAATTTGTGACTGAAGAGTTGGCCATGTGCTCCATCGACAGTGCCCTTCTTTTGGCCGCCGGCATTCTGGCATGGATCATGGACTCTGGCTGTACGAAGCATATGACCTGCAAGAAGGACTGGTTTATCAACTTCAAGCGTTTTCTGACACCACGAGAAGTTCGCCTTGGTGATGGAAGGACTATCCCTGCCTACAGGCAAGGAACAGTCAAGGTCGGTATCAAATGCAATGGGAAGCCAGCCATAAGGACCTTCGAGGATGTACTCTACGTGCCAGACCTTGCAGCCAATCTTCTCTCAATCACAAAGCTCAACGACAAAGGCTTCAAAGTTGTACTTGACACTGATAAGAACTGCAAGGTGTACGACCACACATCCCAACTAGCAGCAGTGGCCACTCGCATGGACAAACTGACCGTCCTTGACACCAGCGAACGCTCAAGACACCCAGAAACACAAGAGATGGCATTTGTGGCCTCTTCATCTACATCGGCTAAAACAACGACTCCGTCAACCACGACATAACTTTGGCACAAGCGGCCGGCACATTTCAGCTATCCCACTCTAACCAAAATGGCTGCAGATTCAGTTGCTTACGACCTACCAGACATCCTGCTGTAAGACCGAGAAGCACCCATGTGTGAAGGTTGTATCACCGGCAAACAACATAGAGCGTCTTTTCACTCACTTCCGTCACATGGGATTCACGAGTGCCTGAAACTCGTGCACATGGATCTCTGCTACATTAAGGAAGGATCTCTCTCCAACAAGCACTACTTTCTCGTCATCTTGGATGACTACACGCATATGGTCTGGACCCGGATTCTTCATTTCAAGTCTGACGCTATTGAAGAGATCAAAACCTGGGTTCGACAGGTTGAAAACGAGACCAGCCTGACAGTCAAGAAGATACGAACTGACAACGGGACAGAGTTTGTCAACCGCAACCTCAAAGCCTTCTACGATGAAAGAGCTATTCAACACCAAACTACAGTGCCATATACTCCACAACAGAATGGCAAAGCAGAGAGGATGAATCAGACCCTCCTCGAAAGAGTCCGGACTATGCTTCATACGGCCGGCCTCTCATCCGCGTTCTGGGCTGAAGCTCTCCACACCGCAGCATATATCACAAATCGTCTCCCCACAACTAAGCTGTCTGCAGGTGCATCCACACCCTACGAAGCATGGACCGGGAACAAGCCTTATCTGGGACACATTCGTATCTTGGGATGCACAACGCATGCCTGGGTTCGTCCAAAAGAGCGCTCCAAACTGGATCCACGATCCAAAATCTGTATCCTTCTTGGGTACAAGACACGTGACATCTACCGACTCTGGGATCCAGACTCCAAACGTGTGATTCGGAGCAGGCAGCCCATCTTTGACGAAAGTTTCTTCAACCGAGCACGTGATGCAACACCACCAGCAGTCACGCCTACCGTCTATATTGAAACAACGCCACCACCTCTGCAAAAGTTCTCTGTCCATCCCACACCTGATGACCACGCTAGTATCCTCCCTCCTGTGGTTCCAGAAGAACATCGTCATGCTCCCGCTGCCTCACAGAAGGATATCTCCAACACTCCGTCACAATCAGGACTACGGCGGTCAGCCAGACTCACCAGACCTCCGACATTCCTTCAGCTTGGTTTTGTCCATAACCGAGCTCTCCGCAGACAACGACCTTGATCACACAGCACTACTCATACAAGTGGTGGATCCCACCAGCTTCAAAGATACTATGCGTCGTCCAGATGCAGACCAATGGCGTCAAGCAGCTCAAGAGGAGCTCTCTCAGCTTCAGAAACAGCACACATGGGATCTAGTCCCTCGACCACCCATTGTCACATGTAAGTGGGTGTTCAAGACCAAGCTGACCAGTGCAGGTACACTTGATCGCCACAAGGTACGCCTCGTTGCGCGGGGCTTCAGCCAAGTTCTTGGAGTAAACTACTAAGACACTTCTGCACCGGTGGCCAAGTACTCATCCATCAGGGTGATCCTCTCTCTGGCCGCCAACAACAAATGGCATCTCCATCAAATGGACGTCAAAAGTGCCTTCCTCAACGGTGATCTCAAAGAAGTCATCTACATGACTCAACCAGAAGGTTTCGTATCCCTAGATCACCCCGATCATGTCTGCAAGCTCAACAAATCTCTGTATGGGCTGAAGCAAGCTCCACGACAGTGGAACCTGAAGATCCACGAGTTCTTTTTGGTCCAAGGTCTCCAACGCTTGCACTCTGACCACTCCGTGTACTTCCGCGGAGGGTCCAACCTTCTCGGCGTTATTCTCTACGTGGACGACCTTATTCTGTTTGGACCGTCTCTCTCTATTCTGGATACTCTCAAACAACAGCTTTCTCGCCGTTTTGAGATTACTGACATGGGGCCTCTCAAATACTACCTTGGGATTCAAATCACTCATGACGTCCTGCACAGTCACGTAACACTAACCCAGGCCACTTATGCTCAACGTGTGGCTGACAAGTTTGGGCTTGGTACATCCACTGCCCAAACCACTCCACTCTCCAAGGATCATAGCCTTACCAAACCAGTCACAGTAGCCACACCCTTGGCCTCCTTGGAAGATGCCCAAGCTTTCCCGTGCATGGTGGGCTCCGTGATGTACGCTTCCGTGGCTACCAGACCTGTCCTCTCCTTTACTGTTGGCCTCCTCAGTCAAGGCTGTCAGCGCCCCACTACTGCTCACATCATGGCCGCCAAATGTAGCATTCGCTATCTCCATGGATCTGCTTCTCTTGCTATCCGCTACTCCTCTGGAACCAATGTTCTCCAGGGCTTCTGTGATGCTGATCTCTCTGGTGATCACACCACCAGCCGCTCCACCTCTGGGTACGTCTTCCTCCTCAACGGTGGACACGTCAGCTGGCGCATCAAGAAGCAATCTGTGGTCGCTCTCTCCTCAACGGAAGCTGAAGACATTGCTGAGAGCGAATGCACAAGAGAGGCGGTTTGGCTTCGTATGCTTCTGAGCGAGCTTGGATTTGATAAACTCGAGCCTATGTCCATCCATTGTGACAACCAAGGGGCTATCGCTCTTTCCGAGGATCCAGTTCTCCATGACCGCACCAAGCACGTTTGTCGGCAGTACCACTACGTTCGCGACGCTGTTGAGGAGGGCGAAGTCGTCATGCACTACCTCCCCATTGTCGATCAAACTGCTGACATCTTCACCAAAGTCCTCTCTGCTAACCGTCACGCTCATCTCTGCGCTTGCTTGGGTCTTCTCTCCTCGTCCTGACCCTTCTTGGCACTGTCTTCTTCCTTCTAGGATCCTCCCCGCTGCCGCTCATTCCCGGCTCTCTCTTTCCGTCCCCCCCGTATGAGGCGTTGGGACAGACGGAGATTGTCCTCGGTGGAACCGTTGTCGCTTCCCGTTTCCGTGCCCCCCACATGAGGCGTTGGCACAGACGCGGGTTGCGTGCGACCGTTTTCTCCACCTCCTTTTGCTTCTGCCTGCCGCTGTTCTCTCTCTCTCTCTCTCTCTCTCTCTCTCTCTGCGCTTTGCTTTCCTCTCCTGCCTCGGTCCTCACATAACGCCAGCGCCCTCTCCCCTTGGCCTTTTCGCTGCTGGACCCACGCCGCTCCAAACTGCAATTTCTCTCCAGCTATATTCTGCTCATTCCCTTTCCTCTTTCAGACCCCCATGGGTGGGCTGCCCCCTGTTCAGCTCACCCTGCGGGCCGGATGCGCGGGAGGCAGGGCCCATTCCCCCAAGTCCGGGCAGGGTATGCTGTTGGGACCGGTCTATCTCTCAGCCGTCGGGGCGTTGCCCGGGCTAAAAAGTTCTCACCGGCCCACTGTACACCCTGCGTCTTGCTGCTCCGGACTTCTCTCCTTTTCTCTCTCAGCGAGGCTCGGTTGGCCCGGGGGGGATTTCTTTTGCCGTGCATTCCCGTGCCTCGCCCTGTCTCTTTTTTTCTGTCGCTCCCATCCTCCCGGCTCTCTTCTCGCGAGGGGGCTTCTTTTCTTTTTCCACTTGTCGGCTCCAACTTCATAAGCGTTGGATCGACAAGGGGGGGAATTTTGGAAAAAGGACAACCATCAGATCATCTTGATCCAATGATCTACTGGGCTCGGCGCAACATCAACAAAAAGGAAAAACAAGAGGGCCGAGAGTGAGATCATCATCTCTCTCTCGACCCTCCTGTCTATCCTCCATGGCGGGGCATGGTATGGCTGTGGACAGGCCTCTTTAGGTGTCCCACTGATCCATCCATCCGCGACCCTATTCTCTCTACTCATCCTATTGGAGCTCCTGAGAGCTGACGGAATAACTCTACCAGAAGTCATATGTTTCGGCAAGTTTTGGACCAACAGGATGTGTGGTCCGGCAGACGAGGCGAGAGTGCGAGCGTGAGCTCCTCTCGACTCCGAGGCTGCTGATGTGGCAAGGACCAAGAAAACGCTGAAGATATTCCTCTTTCTAAAGATGGATCCTGTGGTCAGGCATCTTGCGAGGGCGTTTGGATTGATCGGCGCCGTCGCTGAATCGAGAGGTGCGGTCGGTCCATCATCATAAGACAAATGCCCGAGCCAGATTGATGGTCATGAAGAAGCTACCGCAGATCCGGACGATCTCGTCCGTGGATCGCACCGAGGGCGCTGGGCATCCGCCAACCTCGGTCTGCCGATGATCGGGGATCATCGAGCGGTGTGCGGAAGATCCTGTGAAGACACAAAGGAGACCGGACTGTGTCAACACTTGTACTTTTCTGCTTCTAGCTAGTGTAGACGGATAAGTAGCTGTAGGTTTGTATTTCCTGTTACTTTGTTTGTGTGTAACCATTTTGAACAAGCTTGGTACCGCTGGAAAGCTTGTGAGATGAGTCGTGTAACTGTGCCTTCAGTTCATACTATTGAATCACACATTCAGTGACATTGCTAAGGCAAGAGTGCCTGTGTGTGTGTGTGTGTGTGTGTGTGTGTGTGTGTGTGTGTGTGTGTGTGTGTGTGTGTGTGTGTGTGTGTAAGTGGTAACTCCTAACTGAGAGGTCATCACCAACGAATTCAGCACAGTACCAGAGAGTTGAACTATCAGAGTACCTCATTTGAAGATTCCTAAAGATTCTGTTATGTAAAATCCAACATTCTTCTTCTTCTTCTTTCTCTCTGCAGACTGACTCTATATCCACTTCAACTTGCTTTTCATCTGTCATTACCATCCATCGCTTGTTGGAGTGATGCTCCTCACCATTGCAGGAGTGAATCCAAAAAGGAACACTAACAAGACAAGCCGAAGTGGCTGAGTAGTTAATGGTGTCCACCTCTACAGGCAGGGGTTGGGGTTCAAGTCCCACAAGATCAATTTCTGCCGTGCCTCAAGGGAGGTGGAAAATAGATGCCAGGAGGCTAGCTCAACCTCTAGAATTCCTCCTTGAGGTTCTAGAAGTCCAGGTGAGGGTCCAAGAAGGTGGCACACCTTCTACAAGGGGTGACTTGTCCTACAAGGCATCTAGAGGTGTCTTGGTCTTCTGGATACCTTCCCTCCTACTAGAAGCAAGCTGGGGAATCTAGGAAGGGGCAGAAGCTTCTAGAGGAAGGAAGGTACACCTTCCTAGGTGGGCAAAGGACAGCCTACCAAGGGCCACTCTAGAAGCCATAGAATCTGCTAGGAAGCTCCAAATCTGGCATGCTTTGGTGTTCTGGAAAGCTTAGATCAGTGGCTATAAAATGCCACTGCTTTTGATCCTTGATCAAGTGTTCATTCCCAGTCAATTGAGGCAAATAATGTTGCCACACTCTCTGACTAGTTTTCTGCCATCCTTGGAACCAGTTGCCTCCACAGTTTCAGTCTCTCCAAAAACAGTTGGTGGTGTGAAGCAGCCATTGCTAGGGACCCTCCAGGGTGCAAAATCACCCTCAGGCCAACAAAGTGTTATGGGCCCATGCCTCTAAGGGGTTCAAAGCCAGCTTGATTTTACGCTTCCAACAGCAAGACATGGCGACCAGCGAGGAAGAGAGCAGCCACGCTGTCCTTAAGTTTGATGGGACAGGCTTTGCCTTGTGGAGGTGTCAGTTTGAGGTCTTCCTTGCGACAAGGGACTGCTTGAGCTTGTGAAGGGTGATGGGACTGCTCCGCCGGAGACTGCAATGGCTGAGGTGAAGGAGGCATACAAGAAGCGCAACAAAAAGGCGTTGGCGCTCCTTGTGTCCGCGTTATGCCCGCCACAACTTGGGCACATCCAAGGATGCACCCTGGCCGCATACGCATGGTCAAAACTCTGCTCCATCTACCAGTCAAGCAACCTTGCCAATCAGCTCTTCATCTTCAAACGTCTCGTCACCCTCCGAGCCAATGAAGGCGACAACGTCATGGAGATCATGCAGCAGATTGAGTCGCTCGCAGCGGAGTGCCTGGCCACTGGTTGGGAGGTCGACTCTCAGTTGCAAGCTATGATCCTCCTTCTGGCCTTGCCGGAAAGTTGGAGTCCCATGATCACAGTCCTTGGTGGCTGGCCTTCCGACGAGCTGAAGTACCCGAAGGTTGCTGAGTACGTGCACAATGAGTGGATGCGACGTGGCGGTCGAGAGAGTGCAGCGGCATCAAGTTCAGCTTACACGGTTCATCCTCAAAGTGGAGGCCGAGGCGACAAGTGGAAGGGTGCCAAACAAGGCACCAAGAAGGGTGACAAGAAGGGGGAGTGCTTCAACTGTGGCAAGGAGGGCCACTACGTGCGCAACTGTCCCAAAAAGAAAACAGATTGGTCGCAGCGGGACGGGAAGAAAGAGGAGCATGCCCTTATGACGTACAACTCCACCAACTTGAAGGATCCGGGAGTTGCCGTCATTGACTCCGGATCAGGCCGCCACACGCAATACAACAGGGCGGCATTTGTCACCTACGGCGCCTCGGAGAGACGCATGATGGTGGCCAATGGAAAAACAGAGGTGGCCGCCGGTGAGGGTAACGTCCACATTGAGTCAATTGTGGATGGCAAACCTGTCACGAGCACAATCTACGATGTGCTGCATATGCCCAACTTTGTGGCAAACCTGCTCTCCGTCAGCCGCCTTACCGACAAGGGACTTGAGGTACTCTTCACAAATAAGGAGGCCGTCATCCGCAAGGAGGGCAAAGGCAAGGTTATTGCGCGCGCTAAGAGAGAGGACGACTTGTACCTGCTACGCGCAAAGATCCTCGGCAGCCGGGCAGGGTCCAACGCCGCCAATCTTGCAACAAGGGATGGAGGAGACCTGGACCTATGGCACCACCGACTCTGTCACATTTCTCCATCGACAGTGAAGGAGATGGCTAAGAGGGAAGTGGTGCGGGGTCTCCAAATCAGCGGCCTTGATGGAAAAAAGGAGACCGTGTGTGAGCCATGCATCATTGGCAAATCAACGCGGCAACCGTTTGTGGCCAAGGGGACGCGTGCACCGGCAAAACTGGCCGTGGTACACACAGATGTGTGTGGACCACTTGAGAGCTCCATCGGTGGAGCTCGCTACTTCCTCACCTTCATCGATGACCACAGCCGGAAACTCTACCTCTACCCAATGAAGCGGAAGAGCGAGGTCCTTGCGTGCATGCAGGAGTTTGTGGCAGATGTGGAGCGGCAAACAGAGTTGAAGGTGAAGGCGTTCCGGAGTGACAACGGCGGTGAATATGCGGGGTGCCTTGGGTGGATGAAGAGCAAGGGGATTGAGTGACAGAAAACAACTCCACACTCCCCACAACAGAATGGCATCGCAGAGAGAGCGAATCGCACAATCCTTAACATGGTGCGATCCATGTTGAGCGACGCCGGCATTACACAACGGTGTTGGGCGGAGGCGGCAAGAACAGCAGTGTACATCATGAATCTCATGCCGACAAAGCCGTTGAAGGACAAGGAGAGCAAGGCGTGGAAGACACCACAAGAGGTGTGGAGCGGGAGGAAGCCGGCAGTGGGTCACCTCCGCACGTTTGGTTGCATTGCACATGTGGTTGTGCAGGCACATGAAGGCCGGAGCAAGCTGGATCCACGAACCCGCCGGTGTATTTTCCTTGGGTACGAGAGCAAAAGCAAGGCGTACCGACTCTTTGACCCAAGGAGGCAGCAGATTGTGCGGAGTCGTGATGTCACGTTCGACGAGAAAAGCCGTTGGACGGACATGGAGGCAGGTCTCTCCAAGAGGGGGGAGTGGTTGCCACTCCTTGAGGGGGAGACGCTGGAGGATGTGAATGAGGGTGACGTCCTCGCAGCAGCACCAGCCGGAGAGAATCGTCCGAGGGATGGGCGAGCGGCAGAATTTGTTCCGGCCAGTTCGGATGAAGAACCCGAAGCACCGGAGATGGACGTGGAGGCGGGGAGTGGACCAATGTCTCCAAGATCTCCAAGAGAGGGGGAGCAGGCGCTTGGAGGGGATGGCGCCGAAAGGGGACAGCAACAACAACAACCGCCTCAAGAGCCCCGCACGAGCAGCCGTGTGCGAAGAAAAACTAAAAGGTACGATGCCGACAAGTGCATTTGGACTGGATTTGCACAAGTCTTCTTCACGCAAGAGGAGCCTGACGGAGGCACTGCATTGGAAGGATGGGGCTGAGCAGGAGGGAGCAATAAAATCTGAGCTCGCCTCCCACGAGGAGAAAGGGTCTTCAGTTACAAGTTGATCATGGACGAATGCCATGGGTGATGCGCAAGGGGGAGATTGTTGGAGTGATGCTCCTCACCATGGCAGGAGTGACTCCAAAAAGGAACACCAAAAAGACAAGCCGAAGTGGCTTAGTGGTTAATGGTGTCCACCTCTACAGGCAGGGGCCCGGGTTCAAGTCCCACAAGATCAATTTCTGCCGTGTCTCAAGGGAGGTGGAAAATAGATGCCAAGAGGCTAGCTCAACCTCTAGAATTCCTCCTTGAGGTTCTAGAAGGCCAGGTGAGGGTCCACGAAGGTGGCACACCTTCTACAAGGAGTGACTTGTCCTACAAGGCATCTAGAGGTGTCTTGGTCTTCTGGATACCTTCCCTCCTACTAGAAGCAAGCTGGGGAATCTAGGAAGGGGCAGAAGCTTCTAGAGGAAGGAAGGGACACCTTCCAAGGTGGGCAAAGGACAGCCTACCAAGGGCCACTCTAGAAGCCATAGAATCTGCTAGGAAGCTCCAAATATGGCATGCTTTGGTGTTCTGGAAAGCTTAGATCAGTGGCTATAAAATTCCACTGCTCTTTATCCTTGATCAAGTGTTCATTCCCAGTCAACTGAGGCCAATACTGTTGCCACACTCTCTGACTAGTTTTCTGCCATCCTTGGAACCAGTTGCCTCCACAGTTTCAGTCTCTCCAAAAACGGTTGGTGGTGTGAAGCAGCCATTGCTAGGGACCCTCCAGGGTGCACACTCACCCTCAGGCCAACATCGCTTTCCCTCTTCATCTTTCCTATCATCCCTTATCTCTTCCTCCTCTATGAATTTTTCTACAATCCTCTCTCTCTCTCTCTCTCTCTCTCTATCTCTCTCTCTCTCTCTCTATCTCTCCCTCACTCTCTCTCTCTCTC
>SZWC01004659.1:111206-133179 GCA_023375785.1 Penium margaritaceum
GCCACGCGAGAAAATGCTTGCCGTTTGATTGCACTTCCGCATTTTCTGGAGCCACCGACCAGAGGGGCACACAAATGTCCCTTCAAAAAATCTCACCGAGTCAGTACCACGTCAGAGAGACGTGAGTTTCCAGGATCCGAGGGGAAGAAAGCGCCACGTATCAACCGACGAGCATGTCCGATTGACTCGAGACTGATCGCTCGTTCTTCGTATCGTGCAGGGAGCTACGTTGGACGCACTCGGTGGAGGTACACCCTGACCGGCGTCATACGATTGGACAACGGCGCGCACACTCCGCTTCATGAAATTTCATCACTCTCCAAAGCTGAGATGTAGTCGCTAGTCCCAAGAGGATATTTCTTTCGGGCAACTATACGCGAACTCGTCGTGACCGACATAGGCGAGGGTTCTACTACAGAACCAGAATCCGCCAGGGGGCTGAACCCGGCCCCATGGTGACAAGATTAGGCTAGTCCCAAGAGGACCAGGGGGGCTGTTGCTCCCCCCCCCCCTTGTCATAAAGGATAAATATGAGGCTAATTAGTAATACAAAAAAGGTGCAATTGTTGAACCTAACCTAATATCGATATTATATGGCTCTTCAATGAGTACATTAGAAAGCAATTCATTTTTTTAATAAAATAATTTTATTACCATTGTTTTAGCACTTAAATGATTTTTTCATAGCTTGCAACACGCACTGACCCCGCAATGACGACAAGAAAACGCAACGATGGTAGTGCTTGTTTCGCTAACGCGTACTTCTGCAACGTCAACTAGGTACTTTTGATATCCATCCTATGCTACGGCAAAATATCATTAACATCCAGACCCGCTGCCCTTAGGATTACTGACGAAATACGCCAATCTAGCATGATGAATTGAAGTGAATGGATAATCCATGTACAACCTTACGTGGGTGAGCAGTTCAAGGATCCTTCCAGCTGGATTGTAAAGGATGCACTATTTTCAAGGAAGACGATCTCAAACAGAAACGGAACCGTGATGGACAAGTGGTTCCGCGCCATCCACTAGACGACGGCATACACAAGTTAAACCGACGGAGCCGAAAGTAATGCGACTACGTTTAAGTTTATTGGGTTTGTGGCCAAATTTCTTCGTCTTCGAGGGCGCCTTCTTCCCGACTCACTGTCGAAATCCAACATGTGGTTCGCCCGCTTTCTATGAAGGTGGCTTCTGGTTTAGTAACGTAGCTTAAGATTGACGATTAATGATTCATTGACGCACATTTTGCAAAATGCATGTTTTCATTTCAAACACCCCGTGCTCGATTATCATCCTATATCCTCCTCAACAAAATTTTTTGCTTCACCAAGTGGCTTCCAACATCGCCATGAACAAGCGAGAGAAGGCACCCGATGTAACAGCGCTTTGAGAAAGGACCTTTCCGCTGTACGAAGACATGCAACGGCATCCGTAAGAAACGAGAATGGGCCAACGTGACCCAAAATCAAGAGTGAGGTTGCCTCGGGCATTCTGCATAGTTGTATCCTTGTTATTCTTGGCTTCTTCTAATCCCATTTACGATTGTATGCGAGAGCAAAACACATTAAATGTAAAATTAAACCTTAAAAACAATGCAGACGAGAAGTGGGAAGAATCGGCTAAGAGAATAAGGGAGGAAGTGTCTCCATCTCATCCACGTAAATCTTATTTGGTACCCGGTGTATAGAAACACAACTTTTGGCCGATGGTCAGTTGCAACCCCAGCGCAAGCAACAGGACACCGGTTTTGGAGTTTAAAACAATGGACCTCATACTTCGTGGATCCTACTGAGAAGATGCGTGGAAGCTTCCTAGTGACACAGCCGCTGACTAGGCGTCAGTGCCTGGTGAGATGGTGACGATAGTCAGAAGTCGTGCACACAACGGCAAGGGTCTAGCTAGGAAACACAAGGCAAAGTGTCAGAATGCTTCGATAGCATTTGCAGAGAGAAATGACAAATGACATGTCCATGGCATAAGTACATGCCGCGGCGCACGGCGGTTGTCAAACGCGGCAGTGCAAGATCTGTCCGAAAACCGGCCCAAAACCACAGTTTTTCCCGTAACTCTGCGTAGACATATCGTAACGCTGCGCCGTCTAAACCTAGACGTGCAGAATCAAACTCTGGACGCTACGACTGGTCACATGCATGCATACGGCATCAAACGGTGGATACACAATGCAAAAACATGCAAATCGGGCCCACGGCCAGTCCACCGATAAACCCATGCGTACTGCAAAAAAACTGCACGAGTTCCCACGTAGCGTCCAGAGCTGTGGAATGGTCAAGGGTCAGCTCCACACTGGTAGTCCGCCACCACATGATGCAATGGTGCCACTTGGGTTCGCATCAGGGATCTACTCGAGTATGGACACGGCCGAGTGGTCACAGTAAACTGTACAGGTCGACAGGAACATCACAAATCACAACACTCCCCTGTGACCAGATGGTATGCATGTCCATACGCGTGCACTACTGAGACGAGTACAACAACTGGTGCAACGACAAATGTGACAGAAACACAATCACACCCCACACTCAACCACTCTCAGGCAAGGGGCGAAGTCCAACAGAACGAATGGCCACCAGGAACTTTTGAGCGAGCTAGTGCCTTCATTAAGAAGTAAGTACGCTGCATGTCAGTGCCAACCCAAATGACGAAAATCAGGTGTCGCTCCATGAGATCACGCACAAGGTGATGCTCAACCGTAATGTGCTTCGTGCGAGCATGGAAGACATGAGAGTTCTCTGCAATGACAAGAGCACGCAGGTTATCGCAACAAAGCACAATGGCGGGTACTGACTAGCCAAGCTCAAGAAACAGGCGTTGCACCCATTCCGCCTCAGTAGCCCCCACACCCAGAGCACCGTACTCTGCCTCCGATGAGCTATGTGCAATGTAGCCCTGCTTCCCGCTTCGCCAGGACACAGCGGTCCCACCGAGCAGGAAGACGTAACCTGTGCGACTGCGTCCATTTGGGCTCCAAGCCCAGTCGGTGTCGGTGTAGCCGTCAAGGACCACCGAACACTGCCGGCGAAAGCAGAGTCGGAGGTACGGTGTGGAGACCACGTACCGCACCACTCGCACAGCCGCGTGAAGGGCTCTAACGCATGGAGCCTGCAAAAACTGGGCAAGGAGGTTGACGGCAAATGCGATACTAGGACGTGTGGTAGTGGCCAGGTACATCAGAGCTCCAATGAGACGAAGTTACAGGGTCACGTCCACTGTGTCCCTCAGCTGTGTGGGATCGTCCACCTTCAGGGTATCATGCCCGTCAGGCGTGAGAGGTGTGGAAACTGTGGGCACTGTGCCAAGAAGGTCGCTGAAGCGCTCCCCCACAACACGTGCGCATCGGGCCTGATGCAGTAGTAGAGTCCGATGTCTGCGGTCATGCACGATCTCCATACCAAGAAACACCGTTGCAGAACCAAGGTCCTTAATCCTATAGGCAGTCTTGAGGACCGCCTTGGCCTCCTTCACGGCCTCCAGTGAAGGAGACACGATGAGAAGGTTGTTGACATAGACCAGGATGGCAGTGAACCGCTTTAGTGTCCGTCGGATAAAGAGAGAGGGATCTGCCTCGCTCTGTACATATCCCGCACGAGTCAGGGTGCCAGTGATCTCCTGGTTCCAACACCAAGGAGACTACTTCACGCCGTAGAAGGACTTGCACAGGGGCCAGACCTTGTCATCATCCTCAAAGCCAGGTGGCTGAGCCACGTAAATCTCCTCATCCAGAGAGCCATGGAGGAACACATTGTTCACATCCATCTGGTGTAGTACCTAGTCATGATGAGTCACTGCACCGAACAGAGCTCGAGCTGAGGTCATGCGGCCGACAGGAGCGAAGGTGTAATCGATGCCCTCAATCTGAAAGTACCCCTTGACGACCAAGCGAGCCTTGTGGTATTCCAGTGAGCCATCCGGCTTCACTTTTTTGCGAAAGACCCACTTGACCTGAATAGCCTTCCTCCCAGGTGGAAGGTCGACTAGCTCGTAAACTCCGTGCTCTCGGATGGCGCGAAGATCATGCTCACAAGCAGCACGCCAAGTGTCAGCATCCTGTGGCGGGAGAGCTTCCCTCAATGTGCCCGGGCCAGGGGCCATAGAGGGAGAGCTCTGCTTGGCAAGAGCGCACGCCTCAATGCTAGGTCTGATGTCCACAAGATCGGCTACTGCATCACAAGCTACATGAAACTCGCGAGTGACAAGGTCGTGTCCTACGGGAAACATTGGATGTACCTCTGTGTGCTCAGTACGGACACTCAGGCCTAGAGCCTTTGTGCCGGGATCACCACTCGCGATGCTGCGAGCGGAGCGCTTGGGTACGGGACCAGAAGCTCGCTGAGCTCCATAGTCCAAGACGACCGCCAGGCTCACGGGAGTAACCCCAGCTTGTCGAGCGCACCTCAGGCTCCAAAACGGGCACAATCGCAGCTGGGGAGGGCTGAGGCCAGGGAGCTGGTGATGCCGTGCGAGGAGATGTGGCTATGGGCGACACGGGACTCGGTGTGACAGTAAGAGCATGTGAGGTAGGTGCACGAACAAAGGCAAGACTGCTGGCGGACACAGGTACGATCACAGGAGTACGCACAGGTATAGAATCATGGGTACCTGTGGGGTGCAAGGGGATAGGGGTAGAAGCCGGCGGTGCTGGAGAGATCTTTGGACCAACAGCGACATCGCTGGGTCATCAAGAACCAGAGAAGTGGAGGGAGCTCGAACAAAAACATCAGCCTGGCGAGCGGTGCTCGCAGGCGCAGACTCCCCCATCCGTTGAGAGACCTCACACGTGGGAACATGTGTGACGGACAGCGACATGATCAAAGTCAGATCACGGCAGGTGAGGGACTGAAAGAAGAACGCATCGCGGGACTCAACAATGCGACGACGAGTAGGGTCCCAAAAATGCCATGCCTTTGACCGCGGGGAGATACCGACGAACGCACACAAGTGACCCAACAGTGAGACCTTGGACCCCTGCTTGTCCTTGGTGAACCACATCAAAGCCAAGGATCCCTAGACGCGAGCGAGGCGCAAGTTAACGGTGGCCAAACCAGAGCTCATACGGTGTGACGTGGTCCAGAAGAGGACCGGAAGTGGCCAAACCGGAGGCGGTTCCAGACCCAAGTCATGTAGGCGAAGCCTTCAAAAGCAAAGGACTCCGGAAGACCGCACTCGGACCGCATAGCATGAACCCCATCCTCCATGGTGCGGTTCCAGCGCTCAAAAACACCATTCTGCTAAAGAGTAGCAGGAGCGGAGACCTGGTGAAAAATCCCGTGCTCTACGAAGAAGTTGTCCATCTCGCCAAAAAACTCGCCACCGTGATTCGAGCGGAAGGTCTGTAGCGTGTGGCGGAATTGACGCTCAGCCATAACTAGCCACTGGCAAACCATGAGAGCAGCTTCACTCTTCCGGCGTAGGCCGTAGACCCACCGCATCCGCGTGAAGTCATGAGTCAGGGTCAGAACGTATCGACCCCGATCAGACAAAGACTCGACAGGTAGGGGACCAAGAAGGTCCAAATGGACTAACTCAAGAGGGCAAAGTACGCGTGAACGAGAGTCAGGGTAGGTGCAATGATGCATCTTACCCTGAGGACAGAAGAGATAGTCGGTCTTGGGCGGCTTCTCGAAAGAAGCCGCGTCAAGACCGAGAGTAGGCTGTGTCCGAATGAGCTTCGACACGATGTCGGAGCCTACATGACACAGGCGGCGATGAAGCAATCACTGATGCTCAAGAGACAGAACACCATTGGAAAAAACACGAGCGGAAGAGGAGGGGGAGCAAGAAGCAGAAGTCCGAGAGACACGATACAGGTCATCCACAACAAAGGCACGAAGGACAACGCTACGAGTGTCAGTGCCAGTCACCGTCGTCGACTCTGCAATGTGCTCCATAGAGAGTCCCATCAGTGTGCAAGCACGTATAAAAAGCAAACTGAGCTCAAGGTCAGGCACAAACAGCACCTCGGAAAGATACAGGGGGCCAGACAGACCATCAAAACATACGACCCCAACACCCTAGACTGGCAAGGACTAACCAAAGCCTGTGCGGACGGAACGAACAGACGCAACAGGGCTCAGAACAATAAAATCACTACGATGACAAGTCATGTGATGAGTGGCACCGGAGTCGATGATCCAAGTGCTAGCGGAATCATGACCAGAGGACGTCATTGTACAACAGGCAATGGAACACTCGGCCTCAGACGGACGCTGGGCAGCAGGTGGGGAGGAACGACGAAGGGCACAAAGGTGAGACTCATGAATCCAATCCATACACTCATGCCCATCCTCATCGCATGCTGACTGTGCCCCTCCACACGAGTCATCCTGAGCAACAAGAACAGACAAACAGACAGTATGTGAACTACCCGGCTGTAACAACACACTCGCACCTCCCTAAAAGCGAAGCTCCAGAAGGTATCAGAGCTTGGCGATGGTGCGGTCATGTGGGTCTAGGTCGCCGCTGGTCGCCGGTGGTGAGGCGGGAACTGCTGCGGTCGTGGTCGCTGCGCGTCCGGAGGACGTGCTGCTTGACGTAGACTATAGTTCGTGCGCAGCCTGGAGCTCGCGAGTAATCCGCGCCCAGTCGAGCGACTGCTGGCACTCGGTGTAACGATGGGCGTCTCCAAAGTTGTAGTAGTGAACGAATTTTCCATTGCTACTACCCGATGACAGTTGCTACTGCGACTGCTGCTGGCCTGAGTTGCGCCTCCGTTGCCCCTTCTTCCCCTGTGCTGCTACAGCAACATCCAGTGTCTGAGTCAGTGTGTGGATGGAAGGGGAGGAGGAGGACGTGACAGAGGATGGAGAAGTAGTCTGTGTCAGGGGCGTCGGTGGTAATGCAATGGCTATGGCAGTAATCGAGGTCTCCTTATGAGCCACGCCTGCCTCACGGGCGAGAGTCACCTGGAGGAAGAGCTGGTGTGCACAAAAAAAGAAGCTGTGGTGAAGCCGAAAAGGCACGAGCACGGCGGTGCTATACCTCGTGAAGATGTCCGTGTGCTCAAGGCAAACCCCGAGCATGATCATGCGGAGCGCCCACAGCTGTGTACCTCTTGAGGTCCCAAGGCGCGTGTAAATGCGCATGGTGCGTCGCCAGTAGTCGGCTGCAGGCTCGGCATTCCCTTGATGAAGGGAGTGAAAGGCATGGATGTACACGGTGCGGGTGGCGTGCGTCTCTGCAGCAAGCAGGGACAATACTATATCCCAACCCCCGCGTGGATAAGTGCCGGTGCCTATGCCCGCCTCGCCAAGGAACGAGGGAAGTCGACGACGGTCTCGCGCGGCATGGCGTAGAGAAGTTCACGCATCGCCCTAGCCACTGTCAGCACCTGAGCCCGGTCCGTAGTCTGATACGGACTGTGGTAGTAGGGCCACACGCCCTCTAAAGTGGCTTAGACCTGAAAGAGGATCTCTCAGCAGTCAAAGCCGTCCTCGCTGACATGCCGTGGGGGTGGTGTCTTGAAGTCCTTGGGTTGGCGCTCCGTAAGGAGAGCAACCACAGGCTTGGAAGGACGAGGGATGGGAAAGACGCCGGGAAGAGGGAAGTCGCTGGGGTGCAGGTTAGGCGATGATCAAAACTCGGGAGAGCGGGATGTGTGTGGGGGCCGAGAGCTTGTCTAAAGCTAGCAATTTGCTCCTGAAGCACAAGAATCTTGCGCTTGGAGGAGTCGCCCTCCATGCCTGGCATGTCTGGATCCTCATCCCAAAGATCAGGAGGTGGCGGATCGGCTCGAGCTCTTGACTCCGGTGCTGGAGTTGACTGCTATGTAGAGGGTGCGACCCCGGCCGCTCCCTTAGAAGTCTGTCGTGGAGTCATGGAATGTCCTCGAAGAAGCTCGGTGAGTGTACGGATGTCGTCAGTCTGCTCCCGCTGCAGGCGACACATCTCGTCCTACTGGCTCTGTATGTCCTCAATTGCCAGCGATTGTGGGCTCATGACCCCTGAGGAGGAAGAAGAGGGATCTAGTACCCTTTTTCCCTTCTCGCGAGACGGAGCCATGGCCCTGCTCATTTTGGGCCGAGACGTCAACATGGTCAAATTGCAGAAACGTGACCGTTTCTCGAGGATTTCATATCCGGGCAACTTTTGACCCTCCAACCAAAAATTTCACGAAGGCAAGTGCTGATGTCAGCAGGAAGTTGCTGACGTCAGCATGACATGATGATGTCAGTAAGGAAAAATGCTGATTTCAGCTCACCGTCCCTCTTTTTTTTGGTCAGCCTTTGCGGTTGCTGCGCGAGCAGGCGGCCGCTAGGTAGCAGCCGAGCGGAAGCTGAGCGGAACCCGCTGCGTAGCTTTCGCTCAGCTGCTGCTGATGCTACTTCGGCGTCAGCTGCAGTAGCAGCCGCGCGGCTGCGTGCAGGGCAGCTGCCTGGTGGCTGCATGCACGGTCGTGGCAGCAATTGTACTATGCTGCTGCTACTACGCACTGCGGCTGCTGCATGCTGTTGCCGCCGCTGCGTACTGCTGCCGCTGCTGCTGCTACGCTGCTACTGCCACTGTTGCTGCGCTGTTGCTGTGCTGCTGCTGCCGCCGTTGCTGCTGCCGCTGCTACTGTGCTGCTGCTGTGTTGCTACCGCTGCGTGCTGCTACTGTGCTGCTGTCGCCGCACGCTGTTGCTGCCGTCGCGTGCTCCAGCTGCCGTTGCTGCCGTCGTGCACACAACAGCAAGGGTCTGGCTAGGAGACACAAGGCAAAGTGTCGGAATGCTTCAATAGCATTTGCAGAGAGAAATGACAAATGAAAGGTCCATGGCATAAGACCCTGCCGCGGTGCACGGCAGGTATCGCACGCGGTAGTGCAAGATCTGTCCTAAAACCGTCCCAAAACCACTGTTTTGCTCGTAACTCTGCGCAGACATATTCGAATGCTGCGCCGTCTGAACCTAGGCATGCAAAATCAAAGCCGGACGCTACGACTGGTCGCATGCATGCATCTGGCATCAAACGATGGATACAAAATGCAAAAGCATGCAAATCGGGCCCACTGCCAGTCCACCTATAAACCCCTACGTGCTATAGAAAAAGTGCAGGAGGTCCAGGGTAGCGTCCAGAGCTCTGGAACGGTCGTCGGTCAGTTCCAGGCTGGTAGTGCGCCACCACATGACACACGGTGCCACCTGGGACTGCATCAGGGATGTGCACGAGTATGGACACAGCCGAGTGGTCAGAGTAAACTGTACAGGTCGACATGAACGTCACAGATCACAACACCCACGTCATCATACGTAAGAGGAACCGTGATGTGTGAACGATGGCAGTACGAATTAGGTGGAAAACAACCCACGCGCTTGGCTAATGGCGTAGTGGTTCTGAAACAAGAGTTGTCTTTGCAGAATGGGCATGCAACACACGAGATGAATGATAAGAGTACAAGCGGTCGTGGCTGACGAGGCAAAACACTTGAGAGGGTATTGTGTGGGCCCCTGATGCAACTCTCGAGGTCACAGTTTACCACACAGGTTTTAATTAGGTGGAGGCATGTCTTGATGCTGTCTGGAGAGCCGGTGAGCACGACCCCTAGGGACTAGCAACCTACCAACGCCTCAAACGATCACCCAAGCATGCGGGATAAATCTGTGCTGCTTCGATGACAAGCGTATGTAGCATACATGCATAGTTCTTGTGTGAGGGTCAAAGCCAGGGTGGGTCTTGTCGAGACATGTTAGCCACCGTAGGACACACTTGGCACAAGTGATTTGCATGTGGTTGTATCTACCCATCCACATGGCAACAACCATCAACAAATGCGTGTAGCTTGTGGAGCCTGGGTTCTAGAGCTCACCGACACAACGTCTCAAACTCCGTGCGCATCTAGGCATTCACTAATTTCTTGCGTGGTAGTGTGTACGCATGAAGTCAAGAGGTCCCTTACATGGATTAACACCCCACACCAACGCTCCCCTGAGGCCTGCACTCAAACACAACCACATGTAAGGGGTTAATTATACAAAATGACAGCCGTGGAAAATCTAATGTACATCCTACACAATACACAAACACACAACCTCGTCAATTGACAAACCGACATGTGAACGGTGGAGCAATACAACCAAGGTTCCTCACTACGCAGGCATAGGACTAGAGTGCGAGACTCAACCAGGGTGATCACAAGCATGTAACATACCAACAACGTACACGGTGGACTTGAAAATCCCATTTTTTGGAGCCTTTGTGAAGAGGTATGCACGCTGCTGACGAGTGTCAACGCAGGCGACTTCGACTGCGCCTGTCATTCTGAGCTCACATACAAAATGGTGTTGCTTCTTATGTGTAGTATGCAAGCCATCATGCTCAAGAAGGCCTGTGTGTTATAATTGTTGAAACTCATGATGATGTAGCAAATGGACATGCAACTTTTGAAGCAAGTCACACAACATGCTGCAATCACACATTTCTGTAACGAGTGTGACACAATCGGCCTTCTGGAGTTGCACGCCACACACCCCACGAGGCACTGATGCCATGGACAAGAAAGTTATACAGAGACAGACTATGGACACCGGTGTCATGAGGCCAATTGTTGTCAGTGCATCCTATCGGCAATGACTAAGTGATGCGTATGAAAGTAATAACCAACACACATTGTGGAGAGAGCACAGCCCGTGTTGTGTACCATCTGGAGAGCACGGAGGGTGACCTTGAGATGGCGGTCCGAGGCTGTTGCAATAATTGTGTCATGACGGCCACCACGAACGTTGGTGTTCGTCGCAAGGCACACTAGCAACCTAATGATGTTGAGATAGTCAGTGACCTCCACGAGCTCCTCCAGTTGCGATGCATCGAATGACTTCAATGGACGCTCGTCTGCTGGGGTCTTGGGGGTGGATGCGATTGGAACATCAACCAAAAGTGACGCAAAATGCTCTTCCATGCCATGGACATGCAAAGCCTAGTGGACATGGAGAGTGTGACGTTAGCGTCCACGCTCAAGTTCCAAGCCAAGAAAGACCCTTGCCACATCGAGGTCCTTCATCTTGTAGGTAGACTCAATATTTGCCTTGAATGACTGTACTGTGGCTAGATTGTGTGAGGAAATGAGCGAGTCGTCCACATAGACCAAGATGGTCAAAAGAAGCTCTGACGGCAAACTAAGAAAGAGCGTAATGTCAACTACACTAGGTTGATAACCACCCCCCTTGAGGGCCGACACGATCTGCATGTTTCACCAATGAGATGATTGAGAGTATGTGGAAGGCCTTGCGCATCCGCCACACCTTGTCAGTGCCGTACTGAAAACCCGCCTGCCGGACCTCGTCAAATTTCTGACTGAAGCACTTAAACTTTACGATGACCCGAGTAAACAATCCATGGCCTATCGTCGAGCATAATTTCACCTACAAAGACCTCCAGACCATGAATCTTTTGAGGGAGATGGATTCTCTTAAATTTATTGCTTTGTTAAAAAGAGTAGTTAAAATTTCCGATGACATCCGCTTAGGTAGTCCAACCATGTAAGAATGTATTGTTCACATCCACTTGCTCCAACTCCTGGTCATGTTGGACCACAAGGATGATGAGGATTCGAGCACTCATAAAAAAAAAAAAAAACCTAATACAAAAGTACTATAGGGGTATGAGCAAAACCATTAGCCATCAGTTGCAAATTGAAGCACTTAACAAAGCCATCTGGCTTCAGTTCATGCTTAAGGACCCAAGCGGGCTCAAACTACCTTGAGTGCATGAGGCAAGTTGACTAGTTTAAAGACATCGTCTGTCTAGAGGGCATCAAGCTCCTCTTGCATGTACTTTTATCTGCGATAAGCATCTGCTGCCTTTTAAGCCTAATGCATAGTCATGGGCCAGGAGGGAAGCGGAGAGAGGCACCTAACAACAAAGCAAACATCCATGTAAAAAAAGACTACATACTATAAACCTTCATGAAATTCCTCTGTAATCAAAGAGTAATTGATAGTAGTGTTTGGCTAGAGAGTGCCGATGGGGGGACCAAAGCCATCAAGTCATATAGCACTTACGGAGGGTATGAAGGAATGAGTGACGTGTTGTAAGAGTGGTTATGAGGGCAGAGCACAGTACATCCTCCTCACACACCTAGGGCTTAGATTCAACAGCGATCTCTGTTTGGAGAATAAGGAGAGAAGGTTGAGACATAGAAGGTGAAGGAGAATCCATGGCATGTTGTGTAGGGGACTGGGATGGACGATTCAAAGGAATCTTGATGCAAAGAGTACTGAACAAATGTAGTGTTCAAAGGCAATGTAGGATATGTGGACTAAGATGCTAAGTAAGATGTTGATGGAAATAGTGGTGAGGACTTATAAGATGGAGGACTAAGTAACTCAGAGGAAGGGAAAGACCCAGAGACAGCCGGTGATACTGGCAATCTAGAAGAGGAAGTTGCGATCACGCTCATCCTGCATGATCTTGACAGCGATGGCATAGCCCTAGACACACACAAGACGAAGGGCAACACAACAACCAAACCAGCGCTCATAGGAGGTGACACGACGAGGAAGGAGATCATGAGGGACACGGTCCTAGAACCACGTCTTGTAAGAAATGGATTAAAAGGAGGTGAGAGATTCCAGGTTCGAGACGGAGAGCAGGGTCACACCATCATCAGCGAGGGTACGGTTTCAACGAGTTGAGACCCTATTATGTCGGGTTGTGTAGGGGAACTAGGAATCAATAAGCATACAATGAGACGCAAGAACGCGTGTAGTGGGGCCTAACAACTTGTGCCCATGATGAGACCAAAAGTCATAGAGACGACAACCTCAGGCCATCTCGGCCTCGGAAACCATGATTCAAGTAAAGCACATACATTACATTCATTTAGGAAGGGCAAAGACGTAGCACATGCAAGAATTACCATGAACAATTTAGAGAACACATCGTCTCATCCCATCGTACATGTAATGAGGCCAGGGCCCCATGACACCAGAATACACCAGGTCAAGGGATAGAATGTGCAGGACTCAAAGAAAGGAGAGCAATGCATTTTCCCCTGAGCACGGTTAGGAAAGCTAACTGGATAGGGATGGGAAAGGGTAGATGCATCTAGATCACCACTATGCTGAGCCTGGAGAAGTTTTTTAAGAGAAACAGTATGAATATGGTAGATGCGGCCGTGTAAGATCTCAGCATGGATGGGAATGAGGGAGCAAAAAACATGGACCAGGACAGATGTGGATGGAGTGGGTGTAAATGATTGCACGTGGAATAGACGGTCACAACAAAGGCCACACACGATTACATGACCATAGAACAAAGTGACACACTTGTAGTAGTACAATTGGAGGAGAAGTCCAAAACTTGTTCATTGAGGGTCGCAATGGGGAGGAGACTGATCTCAAGGACAAGGAAACAAAACACACCAGGGAGGAAAAGATCTCTCCTAGGAATCACAAGGCAAACAACATGCATCCCCTAAACAGGGATTACCTGGCCTGAACCAGTACATATGAAGCGAACAACACCGACAGGACCAAGGGAGGCAAAGGAGGCACAATGCAAATTCATGTGGTCAATGGCTCCCAAATCAAGGATTTGGACGTCCCTAGGCACACACATAGACGGTAGAATCCTACTGATAATAAAAGTGGTAGCAGAGGGATTGAGCAGGTACGGTTGACCGCGTGTGACAAGATAGCAAGGCAAGGTGATGGAATGCAAGTCCTCGTTTCACTATACACCTTCAAAAGTTGGAAACCACTAAGAAGGTCCATTTTCAGACAATTCACCAGAACGAGCTACATCATAATCACATTCCAGTGACCTTTATCCATTCCAAACAGCCTCACCTCCTTCATTATGAATGCGACACTACTTGATGACATTCATGTATGCATCCTCAAACTGGAGCTCATCATCACGGAGCTGGGATGTCATCACCACATGGAGAGATTTCCTATTCCCCCTACAAGTAGAAACTACGTGAGAGGCATGTATGGGGGCGGGCCAAAGTAGACGGAGCCTCGACAAGACCCTGGCCACCTTCAAGGAGAGGGAGTGGAATTGGATGCAGCTTCGATGGTGTGGATATCAGTTGCATTCAAGGTGACTGCAGGGCTGTTAGAAGAGGAGAAAGAAGTGGTCAATATATATGATATCGCTTTGCCTTCACCAGCCAAGCGATGTCATTGAGACCACATGGCCGAGGCAAAGCGGTTGTTGTTGGATAGAGCTAGACACTTCCGAGCAGAGTTTCCAACAATGCCATGGTTCTAGCAAGTCACCAATGTAGGAGCAGATGAAGAGGGTTTTAGAGAGGGATCATGGGCTTACCACCTTGACCATGTTCTTGTCCTCGCCTCCTCAAAGTTTTGGTCACCAAAGAGACAATGGCTGAGGAAGAGGTAGAAGTAGAATTGCCAAGTGAGAGATGGATGATATGGCATATGTAGTAATGGTGACAGTGGTTACTAATGTTCAATGGATCCATTTGTCCTGCATGATACTCCACTACTCAGTGAGGCGTTGGGTAGTGAACTCCCTCAAGGCACCGATGCCCAAAGGCAAATCATCAAAAACTGGGTTAGAGCAAAGACGCTTGAGCTCAGTTGCCTTGATTTTACGCAAGGTGTTACACAACTCAGGGATGAGGCCACTAACAATAGAATATGAAAGCCAAAAGCAATGATGTACACTGAGTGCATTTCACAAACAGTGGGCCAGAGTTGAATTTGTAATTCTGCATCCACACTTAGATTCGAATTCGCCGATCAAAATATGGGATTCGTGAATGTTTTTGGATTTTCAAATTCAACAAACCCCTTGCATGATTCTCTATGTAAATTTACTTAGAGACGTGCACCAAGAGCTTGCACTTTTTTTTCTTTGCATGTACTAAATACACCAGTGTCCAACATGCATCGCTGATGGTTGTGGCTCAAAATGCCTGGTTATGCACCATGACAATGCATTAATGTGCCACGTGTCCATCTGACAAGGTGTTTGAGATTCCTTTACCTATTCTTTCTCGCCAGCTGCTTTGTGTCATATGTGCAAATGAATTTGCAATCGTATGCGAGATACCACTCAGGCCTTTTTTCAAAGCACAAACCAAGCCTCCACACTATGATTGACCCCGTTTGACAGTCTGTGCCACAACCATCAGTTTCCCATGACGTGTCCATGCCGCCCTTGTCATCAAGCCTACGTGAAATGCAAGATGTGTGGGTCCAACACACTGAGCATGCCAAAAGAACCAGCCTTCCATCGTGACTTGTTGTGTTTAAGGCTGCCATCATGTCCTCATCACAGAAAGGCAGGATGTGCAGTTCATTGTTCAAGATTCTCGTGCATGTGCCAGGACGTCACCTGACACGTACAATTGATGTGCATTTAAGTCCTACTATCAAGTTACAGTGTCCCTTCAACTTCTTAAGTTTTAAAGTTCCAAAGCAGGATACAACCATGTGAGAATCGGGGGATGAATAGGTTTGCTTCTAGCTTATTGCACACACCTTCACCACGAAGGATTTATTCGTAGATTCACAAATCCTTAAGCAAGACCTGACCCTTGATCTGGATTCGTGAATCCAAATCTGAGTTTGGGATTTGTGAAACGGATCCAAGAATCATAGGATTTGTGAGCAGCCTTAAACCAAAAGTTGCTTATGTGCTGCCTTGCCATTGGGCATCAGCAATTTCAAGCTGGTTACACTGTACAATGAGCATGCTCTGAGCAGCGTGTCCAATGGAGCTTTTGCAACACCATATTAGAGATTAGGCACTGACAAAGTCATTGAAGGTGTGAAAGACTTATTGTGTATACTTTAAAGTATGCATAACAAGTCCAAGTCTTATCAGTAAGATTTTTGCAGCCACCCATTACACGGGCACAAACGGCACGGGCGACCTCATAAGGGATGGAGAAAAACGGGGGGAAACCTCCACGGTAGTGAAAGAGTTGTTCAGCTTGGACCTAGGCACCAAAAGTTACCTTCTTGGATGATGAAATGTGAGGAGGGAGTGATTAAAACCGGATAGAAGAGATTGTGGAAATACAAAGACTTTGCTTGTAGTTGTGCTAGCGGCTGCTGTTGCGGTAATGAACTAAGAGGATGAGATTTTTGTATCATTGGATGCAGGAGTGGAAGTGGAGCCAGAGATAAAAGCCAGAAGTCATGCAAGGAGAGACACGAGTGATTGTCAGAGTGTGTATTAGACGCGACATGACCGCATCATCTACTCTATTAGCAAATGACACATGGTCATGCTGCTTGTGATACAAGGCGCTCTTCACCAATACGATGTGCACTTAGCATAGTTTAGTGCGCATTGCTCTCGTGCTCCAAGTACAATTGGAGTAATTTTAATTGCACACCATCAATAGATGTGGTGGCAGAGAGTCTACTCTGTCTAAAAAAAAAGGCAGAATTTCTCTAACTCCAGTGCCTGTGAGAAAGGAGGATGGACATGTAGGCAAGGCCTTCTGGCTTCAAGACAGGAGGAGACCTAAGGATGTACACAAAAGAGGAGAGTGTAGAGAGTGGCATGATGCAGATTAGGAGCAACAAAGCTGACCGAGCCTAGTTACGCTATGAGATGAAGGGCACAAGAGCCGAGGTAGTTGATGTCACCAAGAAAGCGACAGTCGATACATAAGAGACAGCCAAGCATAGAGCTACAATGATAGCCACTAGAGAGAGTGTGGAGGTAGATGTTTTCTGATAACAAAACTTAAAAAAAATAATTTGGATGGACAGTAGATGAGGATGATGCACCGATGGTGGAGATGCGAATGGTGACGACTACTTATGCCACTATTGTAGCCGTCGTGGCTATAGAGGATGCAATAACGTCTATTGCAGCTGACATCATTGAAACAATGTTCACGAACGTGACTACAACTGGACCTAAGCAGATGGTATCAGTAGTGTATGCCTTCACTTCTTTTCCTGCTATTGCACTAGCTAGTGCATGAGACTTGCGTGCAGATGTTGAAAACACAGAGGCGACAATAGTGCTAGCATACAACATAGCTGTGAAATGATGCACCGTTAGGTACCAATGCTGATGTGGGGGTGAAGCGCTAGGAGCCCTAGGTGCTGTAGTTTTTATTGAATCCACTGATGTAGTCGCAGTTGCAGGTTGTGAAGTTGCCATGTCTTTAAGAGTCAATGAAGACGGTATCATAGTGATGGATGTACCGACGTGGACCCGTTGGTGCTGGTGATGGTTCCTAAGGGTGATGGATGGATTTATCAGAGTTTGATGTAGTCACTCCTGAGGCAGTTTCCCGGTTAGGAGCAGTGCATTTTGGCTTGATGGATAGTCGTCTGATGCCATGCCGCATGCTTGGTCAGCCTCTACCTCCTTACCAGTGTAGTAGGCAGCAGGGTTGTACTCATAACCAGGCATGTAGCCTAGGTCGAAGCAACATTGCTCTAACCATCCGTCACGTTCCTACTCTGTGCATAGGTTGCAATGATTTTGTCAGTCATTTTCATCTTAACTATACATTGAAGAAGTGGGTATCGACACTGAGGATGACAATAGAGCAAGGTTAGCAATGGTCTGAGAGACAGTGGATACCTCTTGCTCACTTGAAAAACATGAAACTATACTAGGTGACCGGTGATGTGATAGCTACTGCCATGTGGCTGCTTCTTGTAGTTGGTGCTATTATGCTGGGAGGGTGTATGATGGACGAGGGAGGCTCAGAGATGAATGCGGAGTACATCAGGCAACAATCCTGTTGCCTGTCGTAAGAGAGTGGCAGTAGTGTCTAATGTTGTAACTATTAGGTTGTAGCGTGGCCAAGAGAGGGGAAAAGAGGGGTGGAAGGACGGTTGCAAATGCTGTGATGTCAGCTACAGTTGTAATATGCGTGATGGATCTAATGACTGGGACGACTGCCATGTCAGTGACGGGTGCGACCATATCCAATGCAAAGAAGGGCTCTAAGAGAATGTGGTTGGCATGGCCGCTGTCACAAAAATGCGTAGACCGTATGCATAGAAATTGTGGATACTGTTGCAGTATTGTGATTAGAGACGCTACAGAGAAGGGTAGTTAGGTCAAGGTTGGCACAAGGACAGCAACAACTAGCACCTAGGCTATAAAGGCTGTTGTTGCTTTTCCTTCTATTCTCTAGCGGCTGCCACTACGAAGAAGGCAATTAGAGTTGAAGTTTTGGATGATAGCTGCCACCACTTCTGTCTAGGTCAAATCTGTAGCAGGTACTACTATTGCTTTTGTACTGTAAGAGTGTAGTACTGCCTCTAATCTGGCAGCCATCATTGCTACGTCTCACTTGACTTGTGTGCGTAAGTTGTGGCTGCTTGTAGCTAGTGTGACGGAGGTTATGGTGGTAGTACCATCACAGCCCGGATTGGTAGGAATGATAGCTCACTCTCCTTGGTTTCATATGACGGTGATTACACTCAACAAAGTTTTGATACCAGTACGTTTGGAAGAATTGTGATATGTGAGGGATGACATTTCAAAGAGTTTGGCAGGACAACACAGATACATGGTAATGATACCATGAATCTGAAATGAGCGGTTACTTTAAAAACAAAACCGTGTAACATAACATGTAAATGGAGAAAGCAAGTGAGAGCGTGGTTGACAGGGCCAACCAGGTTAGATTTTCTCACGTGGGACCTTGAAGTCACCTACTAGATCGAACCCAAGCACACGGGTTTCAATCGGGCGGTGGCTACTCGTGTTGTTGACCAAACAGCCAGACAACACGGCCAATGAGGATCATAAATCCATTAACGCCTCAAACAATCATTCAAGCATGCAAGATAAATCTGTGTCACATTGACCACGAGTATGTATAGCATGCATGCATAGTTCTTATATCTAGTTCAAAGCAGAGGGATCATTGCAACTGGTTAGGCAACATACAAAACATATGGCACAATTGATCCTCGTGCGGTTTCATCTGCCCGTTTACTTGCCTACCAAAATTAGGAACCACGTGTGGCCTGTGTCGCTCTAATTCTTGAGTACACTGATGCAACACCTTGAACTCCATGCGTGTTTGGACATTTGTTTGTTCCTTGCATGGTAGTGCACGTGGGTGAATTCAAGAGATTGCATGTACACTTTTGTACCCAACACCAATAGTCCTTCACAATCTAAGGCATCGGTTTCCGTGGAGTTGCAAGACCACGTGCTACAAGATGTGTGATGGGCTAGTTAGGCTCGTGGGTGAATGTGTTGCTTCCATATTTTCTATTACGTGAAAGACAATGGCCGTAAGGATCCTGCTTGTTGGGCAAATGCTTGTGTGCCCTTGTTGGGAAAGTAAGCCTGAGTTGGACTCACTTTCTACAGAAGTCAAATGTGTACAGAGAAACACAAGCATGAGTACAAAAGGCACTTAAACATTTTTTTGTGTGGCAGTGCGGCAACCCTACTAGGCAGTTTTTATATTATGTTGGAACGCCAAAAGAAGGTAGTTAGGATCTTTAGATTCAAGGAGGAAGTTGCGTGAGGAAACCGCTCTTGTGATATGGGGTGTAATGGGATGGTAATAATAAAAGTCAATGTGTCACTTAAGATTAAATGGTTTAGTTGTTTAAGGGGTTCGTCTTATAGTTCAGTTGCTGACCATGGCATGACAACAATGTGAGCTTGAAGAGGGATGAAGTGATACTGGGTGGCCTCAAGGAGAAGAAGATGAAATACTTCATATCGTTCTATGCTCTGAAAGGTAGTAATCGTTCAAATGGCTGGGGTGAATGGGGTGGAATGTGATACATCTGAAAAAGGCATAAGATTTTCTTGTAGACCTATTATTTTTCATGTGTAGATAAAGGGTTTCAAAAGAATGCCTTTACCAAATGGAAGGCCTCATATATGTCTTATAGAAAGTGTTCGTAAGAAGAATGCACAAGTGCTCATCCTTGTGCTGAAAATCCTTGCATTGGGAGCATGATGTATCCCTATATAACATAGTAGTTGAGGATTGAACATTAACATGCCAATGTTTCTGAAGGCTCGTATACACATAACACACAGGTTGTACAATAAGGCTGGCACGCCCTGGGTTATAGAAATTGACAATGTGCCTGGGACGTTGTCCATGCTCGTGTAGCAACATGAATAATTGCTTGAGCGTGGTAGAGGAGGTCACTGGACAAATTCAAAATTTCATCCCTCTCCACTCATGCATCCTTCTATCATGGTGTTCTTGATCCATAGATGGCGCACAAGGCGGGGGATGGAGGAGAGGAAGTATAACGAGGGTGACGGTCATCCTTCAACCACCATATCCAACCTTATGTTTGTATCTGTTTGGAATCCAAACTGTCTGAGGTAATAAGACCTCCACGAGCTCACATGTAAATCATACATAGGACGTGGGTATCTTTTTAAGGTGGACCTCTGTCAGGCTCCATAGTAGAGGACCTCCACAAAATCCGCAAACTATCATAAACCACTTGAAACGGATTCCACAATAGCTCAAGCCGACAGTTGATGATGAATATGGTGTAGGCATACCGGTTTGTTCATTGATTGTTTGGGGATATAGTCATCATACCATGGCAATAATAGGATGTAATAGATGCAGGAACCTTGGCCCACTAGGCCAAAACCACAGTGATTGGTTTTCTCCAACCCTCAATCCATCTCGTTCACTGCTTCCAGGCCGGAGACCCATTTGAGTCACGTGGCACAAGCCCAACACTACATTCCTCCCACCTAGGAATGGACCTATCCTTGGTGCCCCAAATGGGGCTCAAACCCGGTGCTCTGAGAATAACTACGGGGAGCTTGACCCACTAGACTAAAACCGCAGTAATCAAGGATCTCCAAATCTCAAACCTGACAATAGTAGAAGCAGACAGAGCTCCTCCCTTAGAATTACTCCGAGCACTCAATAACAGTCCAGGCCCATGACATAACCACCTTGGCCAGTGGTACATCGATCTTACAACCGTTACATCTCTAGTGAAGTCATCACGTAATAAAGTGAAACCTGTCACCGCATTCGGCTAGTGAAAAAAGCCGTCGAATCAATAGCTTTGTCCTATTCTGATGTACATACGAAGGATTTAAATTTTAACCTAGTCATCCCATACTAGTCTTTTTATCGTGTTCACCATTGGTTGTGTGGTCCTCGACGTCACGTCACCACTTTGTCCTCCTCGCTCGCTTCCTCTTCTCCATCTAATTTCTTCTCCTATTTCCGTGTCCCTTTTCTACATCACTCTACTCCTTTGCTCAAGGTTGCTTAAGTTAATGTATCCACTCCACATTCTCTCGGCGTAGCTCCTTCTACTCTTCACTCCAACTCTCTTCCTTGGCTCTTGCATTTGTCTTTGCTCCATTCCATGACTAACTCCTTTCTTGCCATCCTATCTCTTCGCTCTGGCCACTCTCCTATGATTGTGTTTAGTTGGTTGCTTGTGCCTGGTTGTGCTTTCCCTCGTCTCAAGTGCCTGCTTCTTCTGAAATGGTATGAGAGCATCAGGTAACATCACCTAGTGCCTCATGACCTAGTCATCGTACCTATGCCTCCATTGTCACCTCTTGCCACCATAATATTCTCAACAACAGTCTGCCACCGCCTTCATCTTCGACATCTCTGCCTTTGCTCGTGTAGCTACACTTTTTGCTGGTACACATTGACCTACCATACACACATCAATCACACGTGGTAGTACTCACTCTCTAGCCTTGTTATCAGCTCCTTGCTCTCGTGCTACATCTTCGTCCTACTTCAGTCTCGGTTGACATCAGTAGCACCGCCTCGCTTCCCTATTCAAAGATTGAGTGGCATTTTCCATCGTGATTGATTATTGTGTCCAAGAAACGTCCATGACGATGCCTTTATTCATCCCTCGCCAAAATCCGATAGCAGCATCCAGGCCGCTCTCTGCTGTCATTTTTATCAAAAGCCATGTGCCTCCTTCCGCTGACCTTTACACTCTCATTGTCCACGTACATTGTCACCCGATTCCCCTATTTTCTTAAGATCTTGCATTCTCTCTCTCTCTCTCTCTCTCTCTCTCTCTCTCTCC
>SZWC01004659.1:133274-148947 GCA_023375785.1 Penium margaritaceum
CCCTCTCTCTCTCTCTCTCTCTCTCTCTCTCTTACCGTTGTTGCTCCTCCTAGGGGCCTCATGGCGAGGTCACATTTCTGCCAGTGCTCTTGTCTTTTGAAGTGTCCTCTGTGTCCCCTCCTCCTATAGTTTTGGCATGTGCTCCAACCTTCTCCATTGGTCTCCCTTTTGCCTCTTGACCACATCATCTTCTCAAAACGTCCTCTCACACCGCCTCTAGGCGAAAACACTCTATTCTCTACTTGTAATGGTCTTCTCTATCTCAGTCGCTTTTGTCTACTCCTCAAACTCCATCTACGTACATCAATCTCAATATCAACTCCTCTATCATCCATAACATCAGGATTGGGCTTCTATCTCATTCTTTGCCACCTCCTTCGCATCCTCTTTGTCACGAGCATCAACTTCTTTCCCATCAGCCTCGTCATCATCGTTGCCTCCATCAGATGCTCCTTCATCTTCATCAATAATCATAATTGTCGATTAGCACACATGGGTCTCCGATGTTCCCTGCTGAATCATCCACCATGATCCGCTATCAGCTTGTCCGCTTGGCAATAAAATCCACACGTCATTTTCCAGTCTTGTGGTGAATTGCGCCTAAGCTGTCTCCTTCATCACCGTATCTGGTTCACCCCTGTACCCAGTCATCACCAGTTAGCAATTTCCCTCCCCGTTCATCAATCCACACTCGATGCGAGTACCAAGATCTACGCATGTCTGGTGCCGATATCTGGGATTGCGACCTGCACCCAAGGCGGCAACAGATTTCTTGCAAAGTGTTAGCTCTTAACTTCTCCTTGTGTCTATCCCTCTACTCTCTTTGAACACGTGGTTTTCCCTTGTATCTAGTCATCATGACTCATCAATCATCTGCGATCACCAACCGTCATCATCTATAAAAAAGGATCTACACGTTTCACTATTGGCTTCTCAGTGATATGCATCAGTGCATTCACCTTTAAAGCATACGTGTGCTTTGAAGGTGAATGCATGAATCCTAACACCCAACTCCTTTTCAATCCAGCATCTGCCTTCAATCCACAAATCACAAGCAGTTCAACTCGAGGATCCACATGTGGCACCTGCCATCTCATATGAATTAGGAACCACCTTGCTGTCAAAGAAACTTCCTAGAACCTTCCTAACCACTTGCCGCAACACTAGGCGTCAAAGCTAGGTCAACGTGTGACAACAGTCACAAGTCAGAGACAAAACTACAAGGGTCTGGGTAGGGACACGTATAGAGTGTCAAGAAGATCAAAATGAGTATAATTGCAGAGAGAAATGACAACTGACAAGAACACAACATAAATACCTGTTGCGGCTCATGGCAAGTGACGCACGTGCAATGTCAGTTTGTCCTAAAACTGACCTAAAATCACTGTTTTGGCCATAAACCTGTGCACATGTATCCGAAAACACCACCGTCTAAGTCTAGAGATGCAAAATCTTGAGCAGGACGCTACAACTAGTCACACGCACAAGTCAGGCATCGATCGGTAGACAGACAATGCAAAACATGCAAACCGGGCTCGAGAGCCAGTCCACCGAGAAAACTGCGGCATCTGTAGAAAATCCGGAAAGGACCCCGGCAAGCACCCGGGATGTCGTGGCAGATGTCTTGCAGCTGCTAATGCACGGAGCCACCACTCGTCGGTGCCCAAGTGCCAGCTGCATCCAAATCATGGATCATGTCGTCATGCTCTCCAGTAACAAAGCTCCATACCACCAGTACTTGGTATACGGTTAATAACCGCGTCATCGCTCGTGATGGGTGGAAGCCACACAAACCAACACTCCCCCTGGCTAACACAGCCTTCACCGCAATGACAAGTGAGGGGCTACACTCACTGTCCGTCGTAAATACCAACCACAATACAAGGTCTCCTCGAGACACTGGTGTAACTCACCAATCGCCCGGGTCTCCACCGTGCAACACATAATCCACACACCCAGATGCCAAACATCACACAACATGTACAATGCAACAAGGTCTCCTCATGACCCTCGGAACATGTCTCCGGGGTCCAGGTCTCGACCACACCTGCTTGCATGCATGGAACATAGATACCACATGGACACAATGGGTCTCCACGTCACACCGGTACGAGTCACTAGGTGTACGGGTATCGACCAGCATAACCTCAACCGGAGCATTGTGCTAGACACAAACGAACCACGCCATCCTCAGAAGGGTGTCAAGCCAAAGCCCACACACCAACACCCTCCCTGGGCTACGAAGGCTGGCTCCTCCATGGCCACACACCCCTGCAAGACAATAGTAAGGGTGACAATGATTCTGGTCGGATGTGCTCCCACATAGCCTCACTCCGGAGCGCCGTCGTCACTGTCGTCATCATCATTGTCGTAGTCGTCAATGCTATTGTCACCTACTGCTGTGACTGGTGTAGCGCTAAGGGCCTCCTCCAACTGCATCACATGTTGTATGCCTGCCAGTTGCTTAGCTGCACATCGCCACGCGGACTCTGCAGCGTCAAGACGCATGTACAGCTCGTCAAGCTCTGCTGCGGCTCTCGGCCGGGCAGTGGCATCTATGGCATGTAGGCGGTCAGTCGCGGAATGAACCTGATGGTGGGCCTCGATCGCGTGCGCGTCGGCCCCAGCCGCAGCCTCCTGTAGCCTCGCCGCCTCGTCGTGTAGGTCAGCTATCGGATCGTCTTTCGCCTGGCCGCCATCTGCTGGCAGGGCGTCGACACCAGAAAACGTGTTGGAATCTGTAGCGTCTACATCTGTAATAGGTGCTACTACAGAGGCACCAGCTGCTACTGGCACACCTGTCACTCGGCTGTCAACTCTTGGTCAAACATCGGCATCAGTTAGTGAATCTGCCTATGTTGCATCGTCGTCGTCCTCGAGAGCCCGTACAGTGTCCCGGGAATCCTCCTAACCAATGGTGTCCAACCAATCGTCCACCTGCCACTGAACGTCTGTCCGTCTCCGACGTGCATCCTGCAAAGACCTCTCAGTTGCCTCAAGACCCGTGTGCACATCCTCCACGAAATCCTCGGCAGCCTGCCATGTAGTAACATCCATAGTGTAACAATGGTTGATGGCCTCCTGTAGCTCGGCCATGAGACCTTGCACGTGCGTCTCCACTCAAGCCACATCTACCTCCTGCTCGTCGACCGCGGAGCGCAGGCGGTCGAGTACGGGAATTGTAGCTCGGACGTGTGTAGGTGTGTCACCGGCTGGAATCGCCATGGTGTTAGTGATGCCGGTCAGGGCAGCCATGAGTCGGAGGTCTGGAGCGCGCTCTGCATCCTCCACGGCAGATGCGCCTATAGGGGTGACTACTGCACGCTTAGCTGAAGCCGTAGCCACAACCGCCACGCGACTGTCAATAGTGTGGGCCACGGTAGCTGCTGCTCTTGCATGGGCCGTCGCTGCTGAAGCATCCACTGATACCACCTCCTCCAAGTGCCGGCGCAAGTCCGACTGTCTCCACACTACGACGTTGAATGTCCACTCAGCAGCCTCGAGGCGCGTGTACACATCCTTGACATCTACTACCGCTAACCGACAACCCGTGGTGTCTGTAGTGCTCCAACGTGTCCTCACTGCACGTAGCTCAAGCATGAGGTCTTGTAGGTGCCTGTCCGCACGTGCGACTGCACCCTCCTAGTTGCGAAGCGCAGAGTATAAACGCTCAAGCTTAGGGGCCTGCTTGGCTATTGGTGCATCAGCTATTGCTCGAGCTGCGTCCTCAACGACGGTTGCGCCTCCACAAAAAGCTATCGCAATGGCACTGGCGATAACGGAAGTGCTAGAAACCTCGACGTCTCCTTCCTCTCTGGGCACCCCCTTTCGCATGTGAACCTGGAATGGCAGATGTTGTGGCTAAGGGAGCGTCTATCCCTGCACAGGCTGTACCAGCAGCTACAGGAGTGACGACCATCGTGGTGTCTGCACCAACAAGCGCCTCCACTGCCAGCGCCCCGTCAGTAGCAATGATTGCAACTGCTGCTACTATCAGGACGTAGTTGGCTGCGGACACACCCACTGCCTGGACGTCTGCTCTACATGTGTCAGCTGTCATCTCCACTGCTACTATTGCCCCATCCACTGTTGTTACCACACTTGCCTCAGTGGTCTCGGTCTCTACTTCCATACCTGCCTCTGTGGTCGTGGTCTCTTCTACGTCAACTGTAGTCTCCATCTCCATCTCCATCTCTACGTCTACCTCCAACTTCGCGTCTGACCACTCGTCTGTCTTCGACCCCATGTTGGACCACTCCTCGGATGTCTCGTCCTCACTGCGAGCGCCCTTTCGTGAAACACCATTTGTCGCATCCCTCCTGCACTCTCCAGCGGTCGTCGGCGGACACTCCATCCCCCCCCTTGACCCACGCACCGGTAGAAGCTACGAAGGGATGCCGCACCAACCCTGCAACTGGGGACAAGAGAGTCATCTCTATGGTGATGTCTGCATTTACTCTGACTGTTGCCGCCTCCTGGGTACATCTCGCCAAATGTGACGTCCGCTACCCCGTGTGCCGAGTGCAAGCGCGACAATGCCGAGCTGAAGGGACTACCAGAGTAGTGGAGGGGTCAACGGTCGGGATGACTTCAACTGACTCCATGACAAAGCGGAGGGCATCAGATGTGGAGCTAAGGTCGGGAGGTGTGGAATGGTCAGGTGATGGCATTGATGGAGGTGAGGATGGCGAGGAGGAAGATATGGGTTTCTGAAGTGGCATGGTGGCAACGGCCCGCTCAGAGACCACATGGTCTGTGAGCTGTTGCACCATGCGCTTCAAACCCTGGAGCTCGGCGTACAACATCGCCATAGCTCCATTGAGGGGTGCGACGGTACAAGCTGATGTCTCTGAGTCGGATGGTGGAGTAGGGTGGGACTGTAACAAGGGCAGTTGCCACCTAGAAGGGCGATGGTAACACTTGCGCCAGCCATGGTGTCGGTCGTCTTAAAAGTAGCAAGCAAAGCCGTTGGACACCTAGGGCGTGTGCCACGGCTGCAACTGCCATTGTGCTCGTGGCTCCCGCCACACCTGCACTACTGGTGCCAGCCAAGGCGCCGGCTGCGCCCCTCGCCACGTCATTGTGCTCATCTCAGGAGCCTGGCGTGGGTGAGTGTATAAGACACTCGCTCCCACTGGCACAAGGTCACAAGGGGAGCCGGTCGATCAAAGCACAGTGTCTCAGATGTGCTGTGACACCGTCACGAGGATGGCCACCACCACGCTGGTGGTACATTGATGTCCGACTGCTACGCGTTTATCGCGCGGCTGCTATGCGACCTCAAGTCGCCTTTGGTGTTGTTGCTACTACGAATGTTGCTCCTGCTCCGGTTACCGTCGTCAGCCGATGACTGTGGCCTCAGACCACCTTTGCCGCTAGTGCTCCTACCGTGTCTCACGCGGCCATTGCTACTGCTGCGGCTGCCGTCGTTTGCCAACGGTGAGCTAGTGCTCCAACATGTGGGTGCACCCGGTTTTTTATTCACTCCTGTTTTTTTTTTTTCAGGTGCCACCTCCTCAGGTG
This sequence comes from Penium margaritaceum, assembly GCA_023375785.1. Classification (NCBI taxonomy): domain Eukaryota; kingdom Viridiplantae; phylum Streptophyta; class Zygnematophyceae; order Desmidiales; family Peniaceae; genus Penium; species Penium margaritaceum. Next base: position 138,798 of record SZWC01004659.1, read on the forward strand.
CCCCTTTTGGGGTTGTCCTGGGGTGGTCCACTCGGGGACCCCTCCTTGTCCTCTCCCCCTCCTTTACTTTTTTATTGTTTTCTTTTGTTTGGTATGGCTCGACTCCTCGAGCGAGCTCGTCGAGCGAGCTCGCTCGTCGACCAAGCTTGCCCGCGGACGAGCTCAATGCCCCCCCCTCACCCTTGCAGGTGAGCCGTCATAGCAAGAAGCTGCGTTGCAGCTTCCTACTACTACAACGGCGACGGGGCTAGCTGTTCCTGCGCCCACGGCTGTTGCCCCTACTCCTACGCGTGCTGCTGCTACCACTCCTGCAGCGCACGCGACAAAGCAACACTATAGGTGCTGATGTGGCTGCTACCGTCAGCTACTACTGCTGCAGCTGCCCGCAACCGCTGTTGCTGCTACGAATACTACTTGCCGCCGCCGCTACTATAATTGCCTGTTGTCACTGCCGCTACTGTTGTTGTTGCTCGCCATCGTTACTATACGTGCTCACCACGGCTATTGCTGCTGTGGCTATTGTCAGCCGCTACTACTGCTACAACTGCCCGCTTCCACTGCTGCTGCTACGGATGCTGACCACCGTTGTTGCTGCGAATGCTGACCATCGTTGCTGCTGCGGATGCTAACCACCATTGCTGCTGCAGCAGCTGCTCGCTGCCGGTGTGGCTACTGACCTCCCGTTGTTGTTACTACAGTTGCTCTCCGCCGACACACCTATAGCCGCTCGCAGCCATCGCTTCTTCTGTATTTGTTCCTTAGGCCGCTTCCCTCGGTCGTTGTTCCTACAGCTGCTCTCCACTACAACAACTACTGTGGGTGCTAATGTGGCTGTTGCCCTCCGCCTCTGCAGTTGCAGCTACTCCTGTTGCTTCTACTGCTATAATTGCTGCCCATAGCTGCTGCTTTTGCAGGTGCCTCCCGCCGCTGCTACTGCTACGGTTGCTGTTACTGTGGGTGCTGTTTTTGTTGGTTGCTACCACTGTCTCCGCTACAACGTAGTCGAGGTGGGTCCTTCTAGAATCTGCTGCTACTGCTGTTATGGGTGGCTGTCATTGCCGCCACTCACAGCTGCTGCTACTGCATTCCTACTGCACAGCAAAACAAGCTGTGGCTTGTTTGCTCTGATACCAAGAGAAACCTCTTAGAACCTTCCTAACCACTTGCCACAACACTAGGCGTCAGCGCTAGATCAGCGTGTGACAACAGTCACAAGTCAGAGACAAAACTGCTAGGGTCTAGGTAGGGACATGTACAGAGTGTGAGGAAGCTCAAAATGAATATGATTGCAGAGAGAAATGACAACTGACGATAACACAACAGAAATACCTGTTGTGGCTCACGGCAAGTGACGCACGCGTAGTGGCTGTTGTCCTCAAACTGACCTAAAGTCACTATTTTGGCCATTAATCTGCGCACATGTATCCAAATGCACCACTGTCTGAGTCTAGAGATGTGAAACCTCAAGCCGGACGCTACACTTTGTCACACGCACAAGTCCGGCATCGATCGGTGGACAGAGAATGCAAAACATGCAAACCGGGTTCGAGAGCCAGCCCATGGAGAAAACTCTAGTGTATACAGAAAATCTGGAAAGGACCCCGGCAAGCACTCAAGATATCGTGGCAATTGTCTGGCAGCTGCTAGTGCACGGATCCACCACTCGTCGGTGCCCAAATGGCAACTGCGTCGGCATCATTGATCATGTCATCATGCTCTCCAGTAATGCCGCTCCATACCACCAGTACTGGGTATACGGATAATCACCGTGTCATCGCTCGTGACGGGTGGAAGCCACACAAACCATCACTGTCATCATCAAATCATTCTCACTCATGACATCACTAGCACAAGGAGAAGGAATGAATATCATCAAGGCATCTGCCTTCAGGACATCGTACACCACCATCTTCTAGCTCATCAGTCTCGAGCATATGGAGAACAAGCCGTCACTCCTTTGGAGCAGGTCTGGTGAAATTTCACCATTTCATCCCTTCACGAAGGATGCAGAAAAATAGCTATAGCGAAGCTACTTCTATGAGCAGTGTCATGGCGATGCTCTCCTCCCATCATCGGCACTTCACCCTCCAGCCTTGCACATATGGCTCAAGCAGATCGTCCACTCCTGATGCTTGATTACCATGAAGCGAATGCCTATGAACGGGGAGTTTCACTTCTCACCCAAGCTCACGCAGAGACATTCTACAAGTGCCGGGTCTCCCATATTCATGAAGGACAAGGTCAACACGACCTGGCGATGGGATGCCACACCCACTACAATCGGAAGATCCTTCAACCCGCCAACATCTGGCTACAACCGCTTCATATCATCAGTGCTTAAGAAATGCCTGGACTATTCCAATGTTGGGACGAGGAATTATTCAACAAGCTAAGTGGAGAAGCTGGATGAATGTAAACTTCGACTACCATCCTAGTAGCCTCTCCCTCATGGGAAGAAAAAATCCTTTGTCTCCCTTCTTCCTCATCGAATGAAGAGAGTGTACTTGAGATTGGGCTATCTGAGTCTAGAAGCTTCTTTATGCAACGTTCCTACTTCACTTTGGTGTGACAGAATCTCTCATCAGAGAACACATATGCTTTGGGCCTTCACTCACTGGAGATGATAGGTCTCCCCTATTCCGGGAAATGAATGAAGAATTACATGAAGGACTCAAGAAATCAATGCACAAGAGCAACCACAAACAAGCGGATACATGACATGATGGACTTGGAGACATGTGCTATCACCTCCTCTCCTATGGAGTAGGATGTTCACTAGCATTGGAGCGACAATACTCACGCTGGTAAAGTGTGATGTTTTTCATATTAGAGGGGAGTGACGGGAATAGAATCTGAAAAGGCTATTCTCTCGTAGATTCTCTGATGTCTGAAAAATATCTCAGATCCACGACCTAACCACCTTGGCTAATATTCCATCGATTTTTGGATCGTTCGGCCTCCAGTCAAGTCATCCCTTCATGAATTGACACCCGTCACCTGTGTTCGGCTAGTAGAAAAAAACCATTGTCTCACTAGCTTTGTCTAGTTCTTATTTATTTGCGGAGGATGCTCGTTTCCTGCGAGTTAACCTCAAAACATTATCTCCATGCTGTTCGCCTTAGGTTCCACGGCCCTCACCACCGTGTCTCCGCTCTTCCTTCCTCGCTCGCTCACACGTCGCCATTGAATCCCTTCTCTCCCTTTGGCATCCCTTTGCTCCATCGCTGTGCTCTTTCGCTCAGCTCTTCCCACATCAACACGTCTGCTTTGTATTCTTGCACTGTGCCTCTGTCTACTCTTCATTACAGCGGTGTTCATTGGCTCTTTTATGCGTCTTTGCTCCATTTCTTTACCAACTCCTTGCTAACCGTCCTATCTTCTTGTTCTTGTCACTGTGTTGTGATCGTCTTCTATCCATTGCTTCCGCCTGCTTCTGATTTCCTCCTTCCCAAGCACCTATGTCTTCTAAGATATCCATCCCATCCATTACCCATATGGTAGGGACCCGTTCGGGGCACATGGCACCGGCCCAACACCATACAAATAACACATTCTTATGTTCCCTGCACATTATTCATTGAAATCCACAAAACATGCAAGGGTGATCTATTCATGGCACCGGCGACAATGGAGATGGGGTTTCTGTAGTATGGCAGTCCTTTCCCGTGCACAACGGACACCGCTTATGCCATTGCATATGCTTATGTAACCTAAAGATGAAATTGGTGTCCCACAAGGGAAGACGATGCATATTATAAGGCTACAACGTAGGACGATGGTGTGTGAACGTTCTCATTTGGTGTACCGGACCAAAGGATTTCTTGGAGGCCCGTGTTCATTATAGCCCACTACATCGAGTTAAGAAGGGTGTACGTTTGCACACAAGGCGTGCCTGAGTCACAAATCCTTTTAGCGTGATTCAAAGGCCAAAACAGTGCGAGGTGGCAAAAATGTACGGATGGGGAAAATAATTTCTTCTTCCATTCTTGTATGAGTGCTTATGTCAACTAAATGGAAGAAAATTTATGGAGCCTTAGAAATGCACACATTATCCACACCAAGATTCACGCCATGAAAAGCAGCAAGGTGAAGGAGACCACAAAATATAATTTCAATGGTACATTGGAGCACATACTAATACATATGTGAGAAACTGCTAGGAAGCTTCCTAGCCTTGCTGCAGCTGACGTGGTGACACTGTCCAGTCAGCTGACGCACTAGCAAGCAGGCAGGTGCAAGAAACAGCAAGGATCAGGCTAGGGAGACGCGCAAAGTCTCATAAGCTTCAATAGTTTAGTAAATGCAGAGAGAGATGACAACTGACAGGTCCAGGGCATAAATACATGCTGCGGCGCACGGCGGGTGTCGCACGCGGCAGTCCAAGAGCTGTCCTAAAACCGGCCCAAAACCACTGTTTTGGCCGTAACTCTGCGCACACATGTCAGAATCCTAAACCGTCTGAACCTAGACGTGCAGAATCAAAAGACGCACGCAACGACTGGTCACATGCATGCATCCATCGACTGACAGCGAGTATGTAATGCAAAAACATGCAAATGGGCCTCATGCCCAGTCCGCCGAAAGGCGCCTGCAAGACGTAGAAGTCACAGCAAGGAGTCCCGATGACATCTGGGGCTCTGGAACAGTGGTCGGTCAGCTCCAGACGGGTAGTCCGCCGCCTGTCGTCGCGCCGGTGTCACCAGGGCCGCCAGCCTCAGGGATCTGCACGAGTATGGACACGGCCGAGTGGTCACAATAAACTGTACAGGAACGGTACAAAGCACAACACTCCCCCATGACCCGATGGTACGCATGTCCATACGCGTGCAGCACTGGTACAACCACATAGTGAATGACACAGACAGATGAGACGGCAACGTACATCCCACACTCAACCACTGTCACGCACGGGGCGAAGCCCAACAGAACGAATGGCCACCAGGAACTTTCCGCGTGCAAGTGCCTTCGTCAAGGAATCAGCTCGCTGCAAGTCAGTGCCAACCCACACGATGGAGATCACGCGTCGCTCCACCAGATCACGAACGAAGTGATGCTCAACCTCAATGTGCTTTGTGCGAGCATGGAAAACGCCAGAGTTCTCCGCAATGGCGAGAGCACTCTGGTTGTCGCAACGCAGCACAATGGCGGGTACTGACTGCCCAAGCTCAAGAAACAAGCGCTGCAACCAAACTGCCTCAGCAGCTCCTGCACCCAAAGCCACGTACTCTGCCTCCGACGAGCTACGTGCGATGCAGCCCTGCTTCCCGCTTCGCTAAGACAAAGCGGTACCACCGAGCAGAAACACGTAGCAAGTGCGAACGCGCCCATCAGGGCTCCAAGCCCAGTCGCTGTCAGTGTAGCCGTCAAGGACCACCGAACACTGCCGACGAAAGCAGAGTCCGAGATACGGCGTGGAAACCACGTACCGTACCACTCGCACAGCTGCATGAAGGGCTCTCGCACGTGGAGCCTGCGAGAACTGAGCGAGGAGGTTGACGGCAAACGCGATATCGGGGCGCGTGGTCGTGGCCAGGTACATCAGAGATCCGATAAGACGGAGGTACAAGGTCACGTCCACTGTCTCCCCCAGCAATGTCGGGTCATCCACCTTCAGGGCATCCTGCCCATCAGGTATGATGGGTGTGGAGGCAGTGGGCACTGCACCAAGGAGATCGCTAAAGCGCTCCCCCACGACTCGTGCATATCTGGCCTGATGCAGCAACAGTGTCCGGTGCCTGCGATCACGTACAATCTCCATGCTGAGAAACACCGATGCAGGACCGAGGTCCTTCATCCTGTAGGCGGTCTGCAAGACAGCCTTGGCCTCCTTCACGACCTCCAGGGACGGAGACGCAATCAGAAGGTCATCAACATAGACCAAGATGGCGGTGAGGCGCTCGGGTTTCGGCAGGATGAACAGCGAGGGGTCAGCCTCGCTCTGTACGTATCCTGCACGAGTCAAGGTGCCCGTGATCTCCCGGTTCCAACACCGTGGAGACTTCTTGAGGCCGTACAAGGACTTGCGCAAGCGCCAGACCTTGTCACCGTCCTCAAAGCCTGGTGGCTGAGCCACGTAGATCTCCTCATCCAGAGAGCCATGGAGGAACGCGTTGTTCACATCCATCTGGTGTAGTTCCCAGTCATGCTGAGCCACTACACCGAACAGAGCTCGAGCTGAAGTCATGCGGCCGACAGGGGCAAAGGTGTCAGTGTAGTCAACTCCCTCAATCTGAGAGAACCCCTTGACGACCAAGCGGGCCTTGTAGCGTTCCAGTGAGCCATCAGGCTTCACCTTCTTGCGAAAGACCCACTTGACCTGAATCGCCTTCCTCCCAGGGGGAAGATCGACCAGCTCATAGACTCCGTGCTCTCGGATAGCGCGAAGCTCATCCTCGCAAGCAGCTCGCCAGGCATCAGAATCCTGCGCTGAGAGAGCCTCCCTCAATGTGCCCGGATCAGGGGCCAGAGAGGGAGAACTCTGCGTGGCAAGTGCAGACGCCACAGTGTCAGGCCTGACAGTCATGAGGTCGGCTGCTGCGTCACAGGCGATATGAAACTCGCGAGTGACCAGATCGTGCCCGATGGGGCACGCTGGGTGTACCTCTGAAAGCTCAGTGCGGGCACTCAGGCCTAGGGCCTTTGTGCCTGGATCACCGCTCGCGATGCTGCGAGTGGGGCGCCTAGGTCCAGGACCCGACACCCGCTGAGCTCCGTAATCCAGTGGTCGGAGGTGACCACCAGGCTCACGAGAGTAATCGGAGATCGAGGGACGCGCAGCAGGCGCAGGGACGGGCACGTCCACAGGGTCAGGGACACCCGCAGCAGGTGTGGACTGAGACGAGGCAGCCGGGGATGCCGCGCGAGAAGACGTGTGTGTGGGGGACCCAGAGCTGGGTGTGCCAGCGGGTAAGGCCGGCCCGGACACTGAAAGAGTGTCAGGCGAAACAGGGACAGGCGTGGGCTAGACTGGGGCAGACACCTGCACGGGGGTGCTAGCAGGGACAGGCGTGGGCTGGACTGAGTCAGACGCCTGAGTGGGGGTGCTAGCAGGGACAGGCGTGGATGCAGTAGGAGGCGTGAGGGGCGTGGTGCCTGTAGGGTGTGAAGTGGGCAGCACAGGCGATATCTCTGGGCCAACGGCAATGATAGCCGGATCGTCAAGTGCTGGAGACCGAGAGGGGGCTCGAGCGGACCCATCAGCGCGGCGACCAGTGGTCGACGACGGAGAAATCTCCCCCATCCGCCGAGAACCCTCACAGGAAGGGACGTGGGCGGCAGAAAGGGCTGTGATGGAAGTCAGATCACGGTAAGTGAGTGACTCAAAAAACAGCGCGTCCCGAGACTCTATGACACGACAGCGAGTGGGGTCCCAGAAGCGCCAGGCCCTCGACCGCGGGGAGATGCCGATGAAGGCACACAGGCGACCCCGAGGGGAGACCTTGGACCCCTGCTGGTCCTCGGTGTACCACACGGAGGCCAGGGAACCCCAGACGCGTGCGAGGCGAAGATCAGCACGGTGGCCAAACCAGAGCTCGTACGGTTTAATATGGTCCGGAAGCGGACCATGCGGGAGGCGGTTCCAGACCCAGGTCATGTAGGAGAAACCCTCGAAGGCGAAGGACTCCGGGAGACCGCACTCAGACCGCATGGCGCGGACCGCATCCTCCATGGTGCGGTTCCAGCGCTCAGATACACCGTTCTGCTGTGGGGTGGCAGGAGCAGAGACCTGGTGAAAAATGCCGTGCTCAGCAAAGTAGGCGTCCATCTTGCCGAGGAACTCGCCACCGCGATCAGATCGAAAGGTGTGTAGCGTATGGCGAGACTGACGCTCAGCCATCACGAGCCAGAGCCAAACCGCAAGGGCGGCGTCGCTCTTCTGACGAAGACTGTAGACCCACCGCATCCGGGTGAAGTCATCAGTCAGTGTCAGGACGTATCGGCCTCTCTCGGACACGAACTCGACCGAGAGAGGACCAAGCAAGTCCGAGTGGACCAGCTCGAGGGGCCGCAGTGCTCGTGAACGCGAATCAGGGTAAGTGCACCGGTGCATCTTACCCTGGGCGCAAAAAAGGCAGTCGGTCTTGGGTGGCTTCTCGAAAGAAGCCACATCAAGACCAAGAGCGGGCTGTGTCCGGATGAGCTTCGACACAGTGTCGGAGCCCACGTGACACAGACGGCGGTGCAGCAATCTCTGGTGGTCTGGGGATAGAACACCAGTGACNACTGACCAGAGCCTGTACGAACAGAACGAACAGTCGTGACGGGACCAAGAACCACAAAGTCACTGCGACGACACGTCATGTGGTGAGTGGCACCGGAATCGATGATCCAAGTGCCACTGGAGTCACGACCGGTGGACGTCACTGTACAACGAGCAATGGAACACTCGGCATCAGAGGGACGCTGAGCCGTCTGTGGGACAGAACGACGTACATCATGAAGGTGCGCCTCACGGATCCAGTCTGTGCAGTCAGGCCCATCCTCATCACATGCGGACTGTGCTCCCCCACACGTATCATCACAAGTCACGAAGGCGGACGAACAAGCGGTCTGTGACCCACTCGACGATGACAACACACTCACACCTCCCTGTGAGCGAAGCGCCAGAAGGTGACGTAGCTCGGCGATGGTGCGGTCACGGGGGTCTGGATCACTGCTGCTCGCTGGCGAAGAGTCAGGAACAGCTGCAGTCGCAGTCGCCGCACGTCCCGAGGAGTGTGCGGACGACGTCCCGGACGCGGTACGAGCAGCGTGGGCCGCCTGAAGTCCACGGGTGATGCGCGCCCAGTCAAGCGGCTGCTGGCACTCGGTGTAGCGATGGGCACCTCCACAGTTGTAGCAGTGAACGGAACGCCCACTACTACCACTGGATGACGACTGCTGCTGGCCTGACCCGCGCTTCCTGTTCTTCTTCTTCCCCTGGGCGGCAGCTGCGACGCCCTACGTCTGCGTGGGTGTAGACGGGGTCGAGGAGGAGGAGGAAGATGCGGTCGTGGTGGAGCTGGATGATGGTGACTGCAGGATGGAAGATGGTGGTGAGGCGACGACTGCTACAGCGAGAGACGCCTCCTGATGTGCCACTGCGGCCTCGCGGGTCGATGTCACCTGGAGGAAAAGCTGATGCGCCTAGGGGAGCAGCTGCATGGAGGCCGAGAAGGGCTCGAGAACGGCGTCGCTGTACCGGTCGAAGATGTCGGTGTACTCCAGGCGAACTCCGAGCATGATCGCCCGGAGTGCCCACAACTGTGTACCCCCTGAGGTACCCAGGCGCGTGTAGATACGCATGGCGCGTCGCCAGTAATCCGTCGCAGGCTCCGCTGGTCCCTGACGAAGCGAATGGAAAGCGCGGATGTGGGACGCACGCGTGGCGTGCGTCTCTGCGGCCAGTAGGGACAGCGTCAGATCCCAGCCTCCACGAGGATCAGCTCCGGTGCCTGTGCCTGGCTCGCCAAGAAAGGGGCGGAAGTCGACGACAGTCTCGCGTGGCATGGCGTAGAGAAGTCCTCGCATGGCCCGGGCAGCTGTCGACACCTGTGCTGGGTCTGTAGTCTGGTATGGGCTGTGGTAGTAAGGCCAGACTCCCTCGGAGGTGGCTCACACCTGAAACAGTATCTCCCAGCAATCAGAACCATCCTCGCTGATGTACCGTGGGGGTGGCGCCTCAAAGTCCTTTGGCTGCCGCTCCGTGGGAAGGGCAGTCGCAGGCTGAGGAGGCCGGGAGACAGGGAAGAAGCCTGGAAGAGGGTGATCTCCGAGAGAAGGAAATGACGGTCGCATCGGAGACGCAGGTGGAGGTCGCATGCCCGTCTGCAGCTGACTAAGACGGTCCCGTAGAAGACGGATCTCCCGCTGCTGGGCGTCATCCTCGAAACCTGGCATGAGTGACTCGTCATCAGAGAGATCCTCAGGTGGTGGAGAGTGTGCGCCAGGAGGTGCGGGAGGCAGAACCCCTGTCGTGGCCACCCGATTCGAGTGCCTTGCGGATGCCAGAAGACCGGCAACTCCTCCAGAAGTCCGCGAGGGAGCCGTGGACTGAGCACGCAGAAGCTCTGTCAGCGTGCGAATCGACTCAGTCTGCTCTCGCTGCAGACGACTCATCTCCTCCTGCTGGCTGCGTAGGTCCGCGATCGCCCGTGAGCGAGGGCTGAGT